>PVHP010038077.1:0-17155 GCA_004024765.1 Zapus hudsonius | reverse complement strand
AAAAAAATAAAATAAAAATAAAAATGAAAAAAAAAACCACATGGTTATCTCAATAGAAGCGGAGAAGGCTTTTGACAAAATTCAACACCTCTTCATGTTCAAAGCTCTCAAAAAAATAGGCATAGATGGCCTATTTCTCAATTTAATAAAGTCAATTTGCAAATCTCCTAAAGCACAGATCATTCTCAATGGGGGACGACTCAAGGAGTTCCCACTCAATTCAGGAACAAGACAAGGCTGCCCACTCTCACCACTCCTCTTTAACATAGTGCTTGAAGTTCTAGCCCAAGTGATTAGACAAGAGATGGGCTTAAAAGGGATACAAATTGGAAAGGAAGAAAGTAAACTATCCCTCTTTGCAGATGACATGATCCTTTATATATCAGACCCAAAGAATAGTATCAGTAACCTCTTGAAGGTGATTAATGGCTTCAGCAAGGTGGCAGGATACAAAATTAACACACAAAAATCAGTAGCCTTTCTATACGCAGAAGGCAAGAAGACAGAAAAGGACATCAGAGTGACTGTCCCATTTTCTATAGTCTCTAAGAAAATCAAATACCTTGGAATATCACTAACCAAGGATTTAAAGGACTTATATAAGGAAAATATTGAAACACTTAAGAAGGAAATAGAGGAGGATGTGAGAAGATGGAAAGATATTGCATGCTCATGGATAGGGAGAATCAATATAGTAAAAATGGCAATTCTGCCAAAAGCGATTTACAGATTCAACGCAATGCCGATAAAAATCACAACCTCATTCTTCACAGACATAGAAAAAATAATCTCTAAATTTATTTGGAAGGGCAAAAGACCTCGGATAGCCAAAACCATTCTAAGTAACAAATCTTACTCAGGAGGCATCACCATACCTGATTTCAAAACATACTACAAAGCCATAGTAATGAAAACAGCATGGTACTGGCATAAAAACAGAAAGACTGATCAATGGAACAGAATTGAAGACCGAGCTTTAAATGGAAGTAACTTCAGTTATCTGGTCTTTGACAAGGGGCCAACAATGTACGCTGGGCCAAAGATAGCATCTTCAACAAATGGTGCTGGAGGACTTGGATAAACACGTGTAAAAAAATCCATAGGGAACCCAGCAGACAATGACAGATGAACAAGGGACCTATAACCACAGCCATTCAATCAACACAGGATAGGCCAATGAGACAGAAGCCAAGGATTTGTGACACAAGGACCCCTAAACTCGCAACATTAAGGCAGCCTTAATACTCACCCATCATGACTCATTGAACTGAGCAGAAGAGGGGGCGGAAAGATTGTGAGAGCCGTGGTGGGGGAGATGGTCTAGAGGCATGGCACCCATCAGTAACAACACACTTGGGCCAGGAAGACCAGGCTGAGTACTAGGATATCCAGGATCCCTTGCCACAAGGACTAATACAGACAGCCCACGGAGGAGGATATACAACTGATCAGGGATGGGGTGGGGGGAATTGGGTAATTTGGGATAACAATGCATTGTTTGTCCACTAAATAATGTAACTCATTATGGACAATAAATTTATATTAAAAAAAGAGATACCAAGCAGTCATATTAGAAGAAGAAGCTCTACAACTTAAGACTTATTTGACTTTAAATCCTTGTAGTTTCTTACCTGAAGAGACTGACCAGATGGAACATCAATATGAATAAATACAGGCTGGAGATATGGCCCAACAGTAAAGTCACCCAAGTTTGATTCCTCAGTACCCACATAAAGCCAGATGCACAAATTGACACATGCATCAATTCATTTAAAGCAGCTGGTATGCCAATGTATGCCCATTCTCCCTCTCTCTCTTTTATCTGTCTCCTTGTAAATAAATAATATGAATAGATAGGGGCTCAAGCCTATTCAGCTAGAGAAGATCTTAAAGAGATTCCTTTAGAAAACTCAGACTTGAGTCTATACAGATGGGAGTTCTTTCATGAAAAATGGGATTTTAAAGGCAAGTTATCTATAGCTACCTCATTTAACACTGTCAAGAGTAAACTTTTCCCCTGTGGCATGAGTACTCAACTAGCTTAACTAATTTCCCTAACTAGAGCCCTAGAATTAAGAAAAAGTAAAATAGTGAATATTTACACAGACTTTAGATACTTACTGGTTTTACATGCACATGTTGCCATTTGGAAAGGAAGATAATTTCTCACTGCAGAAGGGTCTCCCATCAAATATCACGAAGGAATAGACAATTGACTCTCTTTGGTTTTCACATCCCAATAGATGACAGTCATTCATATCAAGGGTTGATAAAAGGGAGACAATGAAACTGCAGAATGAATTAGGCTATAAGCAGCTGCCGGAAAGTCAGTTGTTCAAAGAGAACTAGCTGAGACAATAAGAAATAACAATTGGTAAAGAATTACCATTTGAAATATTTTCTACTAAAATGGTTTATCTTTTGATAGTGCATAGATTACTCTGCATCTTAAAGAGGTTTAAATATATATATACTGTCAAAGTTGTTTTTTTTTCATCCTTTCAGTTCAGCCCCAAGAGTTGCACCGTAAGTAGTATTTATCTCAGTTAATAAGTTATTGCAGATAGAATTTTTATTTTCATGCTTTTAGGTTTGAACACAGTGCTAAGCCCTTTCCTACAGAGAAACTAATGTTGGCAAAACAGAGCACTAACCTCAGAATTCATCAAGCTATTATTTGTGTTTAATAGTAAAGAAATGTTAACTGAAATATGAACATTAGGAATCCAAGTGATTGCTATGACAATAATGATTACTGAAAAGATGACAGTGTAAGATAGATTCTTTTGAAATTACTTGAGTACTTACAAAGAAAAAATGACAAGTTCAACATTGTTAAATCCCAGTTTATGTCATAGTGCATGAGTCAAGGCATTTCCATGAGAGTCCTTAAAAAGATCTCTAATTTCTTGTATTCACATGGTTGATGTTGCTAAAAATAAAACATAAAATTTAACTATGCCACCTGCTGACTTATAATGACAGTTAAATTTATAGGCTTATTGCTATCCTTAATTGATAGTTAAGACTAAACATGGAATCCTGAAACTTGGAATGGATGCAGATGAAAATAATAGTCTTGAGACATAGGCACTTTCTATGGTACTTCTTCACAAATGTAGTAAGTAGAACCTAACAATCCAGGATTATTGTTTCATGTGATAAGGACTTACCATGCTATGCAATTTGTTTTTACCTTTAGTGTGCTTGACTATGTTTACAGGTAAGCTATTAATTACATGATCAAATAAAACCTGTCAATGGATGAACAAAATACCTTAAGAGAGGAACATCTTGTGAGAAGGCCTTAAATTTTACAGAGGAGTTGAAGAAAAGCTTTCAGGATGATAGAAACAGGGCACAAGAATATTAAGAAACCTGGGTAAAAGGCTAATAATAAATCATATAATGGGTCAATACTATAAAATACATTTTATTAGCAAAAAGACTGCTAAATATCCATTGATAACATTTGCAAAGTCATGGAAGTTTAAGGGAGTAGACAATGTGATGAAGATTTTATTAGATCAAGTCAACATTAAATTTGCCCTATGTTTGTTCAAGTGACAGTTACTACATTCCAGGTGAAATGGAAATAAATAAAATGATTTTACATTTAAAACATTAATGTCTAATTTAAAAGGTAATGTAAAAATTTCCAGTCACAAATATGTATACATGCAAACATAAACTTAAATGATAAAACATGAAGTATCATGAACAGGATAGTTAAATATCTTAATATTAATTTCACAAAAAATATGTCCAAAATATGAATTCATACAAACAGAAACTTAAATGGAAAAACATGCTGTTTCTTGAACAGGAAAGTTAAATATTTTAAGAATATTAATTTCACAAAATTAAGTATTCACCAAAAATCAGCTTATATTTCATGAAATAGAAAAAATACTGTAAAGTTTGGACAATTCAACATATTAAAAGAATCAAGTAACACACATGTACATATATAATACATTTTTGGTATTTTTTCCTACAAAAATGATAAAGAAGAACACAGAATTTCTGTGATTTAACATTAAAAAATTCAAACCCAAGGAAATGATATGGAATGAAAAATTAAATGTGCATAATCAATTCAGACTCTAGAAGTAGATCTAAATATATAAGTGTGATATATTGTAAAGCATCATTTTAGAGTACTGTATATATTAGTTGTTAATCAATAAATAATTCCAGGTTATCAGAGAAGATTTAGGGAGCAAATATTGTGACACCCCTACTGCATGTCTTCTGTAAAAATAAATTTTAAGATATATTAGCATTATAAATTTTGTTATGCTTTTCCCACATATTACAAGAAAACAATCACAAGAAAAACACAGTTGTGAAACAAAATCACAAGGGAAAGATATTTAAAGATATATCTGTAAAACATCAATATTGACTAATAAATGTAATGATTTATATATGTGTGCGTAATACACAGATGATTTCTGTGTATTGTTAAAGTGAATTAGAATATTTTCATATATACTAATATATGTTTGGAAAATATATGTTAGCCTCTTTAGGTTTATAAGATGTGCTCAGTTTGAGTGTGTGTGTGTGTGTGTGTGTGTGTGTGTGTTTGTGATAAGGATTTTTTTGAGGATAAACAGAAGGCAGGAATAACAGCATGAAGCTATGATTCATGAGTAATTCAATCACAATGAAACACAGCTTTAGTGATTCTATTTTTCATTCTGTCTCTTCAGAAAAGTAAGGATTGTTGGTTTATCTTATAGATATTGAATATCTAAATTGTTTTTCCACTCTAATACTTTTAGGTTCTTGCTGCTCATGAATTATACTGCCTAACAGTTCACTAATGTTAACTCAATTTGTAATCCACTTACTACTCAGTACTTAGTACCTTGTTGAAGAACACTTTAGAATAGGCTATAAAATGAAATACCATTATTCACAACTATTCTAAATACATTGTGAATGGACTGCAAATGCAATAAACTGAGATAAATAAGACTCCAGATGCTACAGTCTGTATACTTCCATTCATGTAAAATTAATGACATTGTTTTAGGCACAACAAACAGTTAATGCTAGAAATTGAAAGTAGAGGACATAGGCTTCCGTTTCAAGATGACAGACAAGTAGCCACACCGTGTCCCCAAGGGAAAAAGGGTTAGGGTTCTCAGCTGTGATCCAGGCCGTGGACACAAGCTACGGCCACAATCCTAGCTCCAGACACTTCCCAGCAACGGATTCTCACAGGATCAGCGTGCAGGAGGCAGTGAGTGGTAAAACACAGACAGCACACCCTGATCCAGTGGTCTGAGCTAGCTGAGCCTCCTGCCCCAGCCCCACCCCCCCACTGCAGTCCCCTACCCCCCCCGCATCACACTCCCCACTGCCTCCCACCACCCCTGCCCACTGCCCCCAAACTGCCCACGCACTCTGTGGCACCCACGTACACGGAACACTGTTGCCCTCACCCCATATGCTGCCCTGCCCACTGCAGCTGTCCCACTCTCCACACCTTCATGGGGAGCACACGTGAAACTCTGAGGCCCCCAACCTGCCAGCTCGGAGCTCCTGGGCCCTACCTCGCCAGTGTGAAACTCTGAGGCCCTGCTGTGCCCATGTGGAACTCCAGGTCCTGCCCTCTGCATGCAGGGATCTCTGATGAACTCTGTGGCCCCACCTCCATGCATCCCTTGCCCACTCCTCCCCCCTTGCCACCAACCACTGAGGCTCCACACCCTTCCACAAGCTGACCTCTTAGAATCCAGTCCCTGTGTCCACCAACCGCCCCCAGGCTTCCCCACACCCCTGCCAGACCCGAGGTTTGCCCTACGCCCCTTCAGGCCCCCCAGGGATTTACCACACCCCATCAATTCTTGCGGTTTACTCGCTTGCTGATTGCTGCAGTTTCCCTATGCCATAACTGGTTACTGAGCAGACTGTAACAGGCAGCCGCCCCCTTTTTCCCCAGTCTCAATCCAAGAACCATCCCCATATCCCCCCCAACAGGTTACCTAGGACTCGGCACCCCAACTTCCAACTACTTAGTTCCCACAAGCCCCACACACCCCCTAACAGGTTACCACCATTTTCATCATCAAAGCCCAGTCAGTGTTCTCAGGGCACACACACACACACACACACACACACACACGCAGATAAAACAGGCAAGTTCTCAACCCTAGCATTGAAGCACAGCATAGTCCCCATCCGCAATACCAAAGTGCAGACTTCCCAAAGGAATCCCACCAATCACCTCAAGTGGAATCGGAATGGGTAGACCTCAACCCAAGAATATGACACCAGCTGAGGAAACCATGCCAAATGGCAACAACAGTACCACTAAAGAGAGAGAGAGTGGAGGCAGGCCCAGGCTAACATGACACTAAGCCCTGATCATACTGGCACAGATACAAGGAGAACCTCATGTTAGTCATGGAAGAAATGATGGATAAGCAACTTGCAAGTACAAAGTCAGCTGACAAGCTTTGCACCAGGCTTAGTATAATACAGGAGAACCAAATGGACTTCAGAAGAGTAATAATGGAACTAAAAGTAAGCCTACAAACTGAAGGTATCAAAAGCCAGCTTTCCAAATTAACTGAAGACATTAGACCAAAGAAGGAACTCCCCAAGACATATCTTAGTTACAATGCCAAATATTGAGGATAAAGAGAGTGCTCAGAGCAGTGAGAGAAAAGAAACTCATCATCTACAAAGGCAAACTCATCAGAATCACATCAGACTTCTCCAAAGGAACTTTAAAAGCCAGAAGAGCTTGGAAGAAAGTGATTCTAGGCCTAAAAAAGTATGGATTCCACCGTAGACTACTGTACCCAGCAAAGTTATCCATCATAAAAGATGGAGAAAATAAAGTATTATATGAAACTAACCAGCTTTACAATTACTTGAACACAAAGCCAAACCTTCAAAAGATACTACATGAGATATTCCATGCAGATGAAACAAACAAACCAACCTCAGGAAAGGAAAGGGGATCCAACAAGGTAACACCAAAGAGATAACATCAACAGCTCAGATATCAACCCCCAGAGTCTCTCCAACCTGGCAGGCCTAAAGAAAAATCTCACAGTTATAACTTTGAATGTAAATGGACTTAACTATCCTATAAAAAGACACAGGATAGCAGAGTGGATCAGAAATATGGACCCTTCCATCTGTTGCCTTCAAGAAACGCACCTTACCACTAAAGACAGTAACCTACTGAGAGTAAAAGGGTGGAAAACAATTTTCAAGGCATGTGGGAAAAAAAGTGGGTGTAGCTACTCTAATATTTGATAAAATAGACTTTAAACTGAAAGCAATAAAAAAGGATGATGATGGCCACTTCATACTCAACAAGGGAACAATAAAACAAGAAGACATCTCTATATTAAATATGTATGCAACAAATGCAAGGATCCCTCTGTTCATAAAGCATAAATTACTTAAAAGCAAAGCAGATGTAGATGCCAAATCCATCATAGTAGGAGGCTTTAACACTCCACTGTCATCCCTAGACAGATCATCCAAACACAAGCAGGGAAATAAAGTTGCTAAACAGCACCATAGACAAACTAGCGATAACAGAGATTTACAGAACATTCCATCCCAAGGACACAGTATATACATTCTTCTCAGCAGCACATGGAACCTTCTCTAAAATTGACCACATACTAGGCCATAAATCATCCCTCAACATATTTAGAAAGATCAATGAAATCCCCTGCATCATATAAGATGACAACACATTAAAGCTAGAAATTAACAATGGGAGAGGATCCAAAAATTTCAACAGATATTGGTGACTGAACAACTCGATCATGAACAATGAATGATGGGTCAAACAAGAAATCAGACGGGAAATCCAGAATTTCCTAGAAACAAATGATAATGAGGATACAACCTTACAGAATGTGTGGGACATAATGAAGGCAGTCCTAAGGGGGGAATTCATTGCACTGAATACCTTCATAATGAGGACAAAGGGGTCTCAATTCAACCACCTATCCTTCCCCTAAGATGATTAGAACAGATGGAAAAATCCAACCCTAGGAGCTCGAGACGCAAGGATGAAATTATGATCGGAGCTGAGATTAATGACTTGGAAATGATGAAAACAATTAAAAAAATAGACAAATAAAAGAATTGGTTTTTTTTGAGAAAGTCAATAAGATTGACAAGCCCCTGGCCAATTTAATCAAATGAAGATCAGAGAAGGCCCAAATTAACAAAATCAGAAATGAAAATGGTGAGATCACAACAGATCCTAAAGAGATTAGAAGTATCATCAGGTCATACTTCCAAAACCTCTACTCCACAAAATTAGAGAACCTGGAAGAAAAGGATGAATTTCTGGATACCAACTAACTATCAAAGCTCAGCCCAGAGCAGATAAAAATTCTAAACCATCCTATAATAATCACAGAGATTAAGTCTGTAATTAAGAACCTCCCCAAATGAAAAAGCACAGGTCCAGGTGGTTTCTCAGCCAAGTTCTACCAAACCTTTATCATAGAACTGAAACTTCTCTTTTTGAAGCTTGTTACAGGAAAAGAAAAAGAGGGTAGCCTCCCAAACTCCTTCTATGAAGCTAGCATTGCCCTAATTCCAAAACCTGGCTAAGATGCAAAAAGAAAAGAAAACTACAGACCCATATTCCTCATGAACTTGGATGCAAAAATCCTTAACACAGTCCTAGAAAATTGAATACAAAGCCACATCATTACTATTATTCACATTGACCAAGTTGGCTTCATCACAGGGATGCAGTTCAACATATTCAAGTCGAAAAATATAATTCACCACCTTAATAGACTCAATTAAAAAAAACACATGGTCATATAAATAGATGCTGAGAAGGCCTTTGACAAAATTCAACACCACTTCATGTTCAAAACCCTGGAAATATAGGCATAGATGACCTATACCTCAACTTGATAAACACAATATACATTTCTCCTAAAGCACAAATCATTCTCAATGGCAAATGACACAAGGAATTTCCTCTTAATTCAGGAAAAAGACAGGGTGTCCACTATCATTTGTATCATAAAAGGGATACAAATCATAAAGGAAGAATTAAACTATATCCCTCCTTGCAGATCACATGAATATATATATATCAGACCCAAAGAACAGAATCAGTAAAGTCCTGAAGGTGATCAATGCCTTCAGCAGAGTAGCAAGATACAAAATTAACACACAAAAATCAGTAGCCTTTCTATATATGAAGACAGACTTGGAAAAAGACATCAGAGAAACTGTCCTGTTCTCTATAACCTCAAAGAAAATCAAATACCTTGGAATATCACTAACAAAGTAGTGAAAGACACATAAGGAAAATATTGAAACAATCAAGAAGGAAATAGAGGAGGATGTGACAAGATGGAAAGAAATTCCATTCTCATGGATAGGGAGAATCAGTATAGTAAAAATGGCAATCCTGTCAAAAGTGATCTACAGATTTAACATAATAAAAATCCCAACCTCCTTCTTCACAGACATAGAAAAAAAATAATCTCAAAATTTATTTGGAAGGGTAAAAGACCTCTAATATCTAAAACTCTTCTGAGAAAAAAAAACCCCAAAACAAAAAAACAAAACAAAAAAACTTACCCAGGAGGTATCACAATACCGGACTTTAAAATAGACTACAGGGCTGGAGAGATGGCTCAGCGGTTAAGGCACTTGCCTTCAGTGCCAAAGGCCCTGGGTTCAATTCCCCAGTACCCATATATGCCAGACCCACAAGGTGGTGGCCCTGGTGTGTTCTCTCTCACTCACTCTCTCTCTCTGTATTTCTCTGCTTGAAAATTAATAAATAAAATAATATAAAAAAAAATAGACTACAAAGCCATAGTAACTAAAACAGCATGACATTGGCAAATAATCAAACAGTCTGACCAGTGGAATAGAATTGAAGACCCAGCCTTTAATGCAAGTAACTTCAGCTATATGCTCTTTGACAAGGGTGCCAACAATGTATGCTGGGCTAAAGACAGCATCTTCAACAAATGGTGCTGGACAAATTGGATAAACATGTGTAAAAAAATGAAAATAAATCCACTCTTTCACAATGCACTAAAATCATCTCCAAATGGATCAGAGACCTCAATATTAACCATACAACACTAAAGACCCTGGAAAAACAATTGGAGGAGCCCTACATGTGGTAGGAGTAGGGAATAACTTCCTCAGCAAATCTCCAATAGCCCAGAAGTGCATCATACACTTAACCAATGGGACATGATCAGGCTCAAAAGCTTCTGTATAGACAAAAACACTGTAGTCAGAGCCAATAGACCCCCTTCAAACTGGGAGATGATTTTTGCCAGCTATAACTCAGACAAAGGCCAAATTTTCCAGAACCTACACAGAACTCAAGAAAATTAATAACAAAACTCAACCTGCCCCCTCACAAAATGGGTCACTAATCTCAACAGAATTCACATAGGAAGAAACACATATGCCCTTTATGCACCTGAGAAAGTGCTTAGCATCTTTAAGCATCAGTTTATATATATATATATATTTCTTTTTGTAATTCTCTTGAATACTTTAGTCACATTGAGAAAAGGAGGTTTTAAACATGACCTGTTCCACTAGATTGTTACTCTTTTTTTGAGTTAATTTTTGTGGATGCTATAAAATAGGGGTGTTTTTTCTTTTTTTCTGTTTTGTTAGTTTTTTAAATCAATTAATTTTTTTTAAATAAATTATATCTTTATTATCCATATTTACATACACTGAATGAGCAAATAATGTGTTCGTGTCCCCAATTCCCCAATTTCCCTCTTCCCTATCCCCAATCAGCTGGATATCCTCCTCCATGGGCAAACTGGATCAGTGCATGTGTTAGCAGGTTACGGATAGTAAATCCGGTTCCACCCTCTATATATGTTGTTACTGAGGGGATCAATGTCTCTGGATATTCTCCCCACATCAGGGTATAAGTGATAGTTTGATCCAGGTGTCCCCCACAAATGAATGTATTGTGAATGCTAGATTCCCAGTTTTTGGCAATTTAGGTATTGGAACCTTTTTGGAGTTGTGATTTTAAGTGCAGGATTATGGGGTTATAGCCAGCTTCTCCATGCCAGTGTTTGCCACACTCTCCTGTTGCTATTGTCTGTCTGATGTCAGCCAGGAGGTGATGTTCAGCCTCTGTCCTTGCCATCATTTCCCTGCCATGATAGAGCTTCACCTCAAATCTATAAACCAAAATAAACCCATTTCTCCACAAGCCACTTTTGGTTGGGATCTTTTCTATAGCAACAAGAAGGAGATGACACAGAAAGAAATAAAATCTTTGAGCCAAAATTGTTGCCCATCTGGCTGCACTTGTTTGAGAGATGACAACCATTGAGATTGTGCCATGTCTTCTGCATTAGGACAGTGGGAAAAATGTAGACTCTTTTGAAGAATGGGTTCTGAATGCTGAAGGAGGTTTTCATCTCTTTAAAGTTGGCTTTGTTTCCCTACCCCTGTTCCATTTAACAAATTGGTAGCCCAACTGTTACTATGGAGTATAACAAATGCAGTTAAAGAGGGTCACTGGATTTGCAACAGTCTTATTTTTGTAAATGGGCAATGTGAAGCAGGCATGTTGGATTGTCTGTGTGGAAGCCACTTAGAACCATGAGGATGAAATGTGGGTTGCAGTGGAGACCCAGTGAAAATTCTGGAATATGGATGACTATCAAGGAGAGACGCCAGCCTTGGATGGAATTTTCTGGCACAGAGAGTAGACTAGCTGGAGGGGCAGAATGAGAACTCCAAGAGACCTGCCATTGGTTATCATTGGACTTTGGGTTAGAGTTTGATATTTGCGATGTTTGTTTTAAATTTTTTATTGGTTCATTCTGTCTTTCCATGTCCAATGCTATCTTTTGCAGTGTGATTGCTCTGTGCCAATATGTTTTTATTTTTATTTTTTGTCCCTTTGGCATTAAGGCTCAGTTAATGATGTTAGATTATGGGCATGTTTGACTTATCAGTCAGATGGATAAAAAAACTGAGGATTTTTAAAGTTGAGCTGAATGCATTGTATTTTACATTATGTATGATTATTAGTTTGTGGATGCCAAGGGTGGATTGTTATGGTTTGATTCAGGTGTCCCCCAAAAATGAATGTGTCCTGTAAGCTTGATCCCCAGCTGATGTCAATTTTGGTACTGGAACTTCGTTGAAGCTGTATTGTTGGGGGCAGGCTTATGGGGGGTATAGCCAGCTTCCCCTTGAAAGTGTTTGGCACACTCTACTGTTGCTGTTGCCTGCCTGATGTTGGCCAGGAGGTGATGTCCACCTCTCTGCTCATGTCATCATTTCCCTGCCATCACAAAGATTCTCCTTGAGTCTGTAAACCAAAATAAACCCATTTCTCCACAACCTGCTTTTGGTTGGGTTCTTCCTGTGCAGCAAGAAGTGAAGTATGACATCAACCAAATGGTAATCTTTGGTGATACTCTTTACTGTCTTTAGATGACTTAACAGCTAATATAAAATAGTTTGGCTATTAATACCAACATCCCCTTATCATGGCTTGGTACTAGGGCTTTGACATCCCATTTTCCAAAACAACATCAATAGTAATATAAGGTAAGAACACCAGAAAATCCAAATCAGTAATAATAAAAAGGAAATGAGAGAAGAAAAAGGAGAAAGAAGAGTAAAAGTATGATATTTTAAATGAGAAATCAAGTAATAAGTATATATTGAAAAGGAAAAAAAGAAAGAGAGTAATAGAGTTCAACACATCAACAACAAAATCAAACTCAGCAAAATGATAGCAAGAGAAAAATGGAGAAAATTAAAATAAAATAAATAATTTTAAAAATGGAGAAAAAAATCATCAGATGACTAGCACTATGTATATGGTTAAATGCCCTTTTGTCCTCCACTTGAGTTAGAGTTTATAATATAGTCATCCCAAGTCAGCTACTTTGATTCTTTTAGGAAAGATCAGTTTTTGTGATGAAGTTAGCTGGGTGTGATGGCACACCAATCCTGCACTGTGAAGACTTGTTTAGGGGTGTCCATGTTGAGCTCAGGAAGTTCCTAAATTACAAAGTGATTTCTAAGACATCCCTGACTATAGAGAGACAATGCTTCAGAGAAGATGAAAAGAAAAACTAAAAAGGAAAACGAACAACCAAAAAAAATTTTTTCTGTCTTGTCCAACTGGTCTCACATTGGACTTCCCTCCCCACAAGGTCAAATTAATTGTGGGCGGGAGGGAAGGTAAAAGTCTTCCCCACTGAAGGATACTACTGTGGTAGCCTGGGATGTTGAATTCCTCAGGATCTGCAGGGATGGGACAGAGGCCCAACAATCCAACCTGACATGATGGCAGCTGCAAATTCTGTCACTTTCTTCTTCATGGGAATGCTTAGTGATGGTAGCTGGAAGTTTAGGATCCCCACATGTAAGCAGTGGGATGGACTGGATCACAGATCTGTGCTTAGGATGTTTGCTGATGCAGAAGCTGGGTGGGGTCAAGACTTTGATGCCTCTTCCAGTTTCCTTTAATCCTGCAGGGATGGTATTGTAATGAGGTATTGTGAGTTCATGAAAAGTCCTTAAATTCCAAACCCCGACTTCTTCTTTGTTTTTAACCAAGAATTGGAATAATCAGACTGAGAAGGATAATTTATAAACTATGGCATTTATTTAGGGAAGTCAGGTGAAAAAGGGAGAGCTGAGAAACAAAGGGGAATGGATCTGCATGGTCTGAGTGCCCATGTGGAAGTAGAACATGGGCCTGGGGGAAAAAATGAAAAGAGATTTTTCTAAAAAAGCTTGCTCTTTAAAAAAAATTAAAATACACTCAAACAGGAGACCATTCACCTCAATCTCACCACTTAGTGCTCTAACGCAACCTCTAAGGAAGTGAGATGGAGAGCAAAAGAGCTATTCCCATAGCAAGGCAGATAACCTGAGGAAGGACAATGGAGAGAGGCACCAAGGGTGCCCAAAGTTGTCCAAAACACAAATTTAGAGATTTTTATAAACCTAATGACTATGGAAAATTTGAATTCACCCACTATGACTCAAGAAAATTTGCGGAAGAGGGGGCGGAATGAATGTAAGAGTCATGGGGGGAGAATAATTAATGCATAAGAGGAAATGTCACCATGGATTCAATGGCTTTATCTAAGAACCTATGATACTGAGCATATTGTTGTGTTAATATATGTAATTTTAAGCCAATAAAAGATTTTAAAAAATTAAAAAGCCATAAAAATAGTAGAAAATAATATCTATAATATTCATCTAATAATACCATCTAATAATATCTATCTAATAATATATCCCACCCCTCTGGCAGCCTTCAAGATTGGGAAAGTGTTAGGACCTCAGAGACTTAGGTGTGGAGAGATGAACAGTCAAGGAGCCAAAACAAAACAAAACAAAACAAACAAACAAATGACAACAAAAAGCATAGAGTTGGTCCACCTCCTTAAGTCTCTATTTGAGGTCAGGAATGTCTACTGAAGACCTCAGTACAGTGAGAGGGCCCATTGGCTCAGAGAAGGGACCCACACACACAGACCTGGACAACATGTAGAGAGCTGAATTCCAGTTCTGCTGCTGCAGCATGTCAACTGTGTGAAGTAAGATTTCTGTTTGGCAAGACTTTTACCTAAACTGCCTAACTGCTACTTGACACTCTATGAGAATGAGTAGGGTGTGCTCATAATTCTCCAAGGCTGCTGCTGGTTCAGTGCCTCAAGCAGGACTAGGGGACAAGAAGGTGTACTTTTGGGTGGCACCTGGTGGGAGCCAAATCTTCTACCCTAGGTGTTTGCCAGCATCTCCCTCCTGCTCTCTGCATGGGTCTAACCTTGCTTAATATACCTCAATGGATCTTAACTTTCACAGAAAAAGCATGCAAAGGGGAATATCTGTCAGTGTCTGACATGCGCCACTTTGTGCTTCTGGCTTTATTTATGTGGGTACTGGTTAATCAAATCCCAGGAATCAGGCTTTGAAAGCATGCACCTTTAACTGCTGAGCTATTTCCCCAGTCCTGAGCAATAGACCTTAAAGGATAACTTTTTAGTTAGCAAGTGGGATGTTGTTCCTGTCAGAGTAAACCTTATGTGCAGTCGCAAATAAAATAAAATATTCAGATTGAAGTTAGAAATATAAAGGAGAGAGCAAGTATAATGCAATGTTGATTTAAGCCTGGTAGGAAAAAAATCCAAATCTAGCAATATAGATCTTTATCACTCACTATATGTTAAGTGACATCTTCATTTCACGTATGTAAAAGCTTATGTTTCAGGTGGTTAACAAAGTTCTTAAAGCCTCTGTAATCAGAACATAGTTACTGCAGCAGCAGCATTGGAATCCTCTGGGAACTTGTTATAAATAAAGATTTTTTTAGGCCCTGCTCCAGATATAACTGATATAGAATTGGTAGTCTAATAAAAGTCCCAGAGGATTACTTTTACGTAATGTGTTTGTGTGTAAGAAGAAATCATGCATCCTATTTTTTTCTATTTTTATAAAATTTAATGAGGTAGAGTTTAAGAATGTAGGTCAGTGGTATAATGTTTGCCTAGCATGCTCAAGACACAGGGCCTCTTCTTTAGCGTTGCAAAAATCACTTTAATATTTATTAGTATATTAAATTTTATATATATATGCATGTATATTTATAAAACTTCTTTGTCAGTACACAAAGTATTATGTTATTATAGACCGCATCCCTTTCCGATATTTTGGTAATATAAAATACACTTATTTGACTGGAGAGATGGCTCAGCGGTTAAGGCACCTGCCTCCAGTGCCTAATTCCCCAGGTTCAGTTCCCCAGGACCCACATAAGCCAGACACACAAGGTGGTGGTCCTGGTGCGCTCTCTCTTGCTCTCTCTCTCTCTCTCTCTCTCTCTCTCTCTCTCTCTCTCTCTCTCTCTCTCTCTCTGCTGTATCTCTCTGCTTGAAAATGAATAAATAAAATATTTTAAAATACACTTATTGAGAAATACTGGCTTAAATCCTAGCTTGAGACTCTGTGCACATTACTTTTGGTTCTATTTAAGCTTGGTCTGACAAGAAGCCAAGGGCTAGAAAAATGTCTCCTACAGCAACAGCCCTCTTAAAACACTGACAGGCTATGGTGAGTGAGCTGCATCCGCCTTTGGCGCTAGCCTAACGTGTTCAGAAATTCTTTCCACCAGACACTGAGGCAGGCATCGGGTCCACGCGCATGCGCAATCGCAATTGAGTAAGAAGGGTGGGATCGAGGGCGTGGGGGCGGGGCCTAGCGGGGCGGGGCCTTAGTGAGTGGGCGGAAGCGCGCGCTGAGGGACTTTTGGAGCGTGAGCGGTTTGTTTAAGAGTTGCCAGGGTGCCAGTCGCCCAGCATCCGGGATTGGGAGCAAGTCCGCAACTATTTGCTGGCTACTTAGAGGGCAGCTATGAACCAGTGGAGGAGCTCCATTGTCCGCCGGGACTCAGAGGGCTCAAAAAAAGAAGTTCAGCTGCGGGTAATCCCGACAGAGCTGAGATTTGTGGACGCAGTGTGTGGGAAAGCGTATCGTCAAAACGTTATTGTACACAACGTTGGCCAATGGAACCAGAAGATCCGGTTTGTGGAGCCTTTGAAGCCACAGGTGACAGTCACACTGAGGGATGCTAGTACTTGACCCTCAGGAGACTTCAACCCCAGCGGCCAGGCTCTCCCATAGCCTAAGGAAATAGAGGGGAGGTTCCTTTTTGCTTGGTGTTGGGATGCTGGGGAGGCTAAGTGAGGCAATGATGGTTTAGAATTGTGATACTTAATACTGTGTTTGGAAAGAAGGTTTGTTCCCTATGAGCAAAAAACTTGTAATTAACAGTAATTGCACGTTTTATGAAGAATTATGAGGTATAATGATGGTGTCTACTTGTAAGAATTCCAATTCTGTACACTATGTCTTCATGATTCTATAGTTGCCTTTATCCCTAACAAAATGTTTTTTTAAAATATTTTATTAATTTGACAGAGACATAATAGGTATGAGCTTGTCAGGGCCTTGTAAACTCCAGGCACATGTGCCACCTTGTGCATCTGGCTTTATGTGGGTTCTAGCAAATAGAACCCCAGATCATCAGACTTTGTAAGGAAATGCTTTTAGCCTCTGAGCCACCTCTCCAGCTCCAAAATTTTCTTTTAAACAC
>PVHP010038076.1:0-17036 GCA_004024765.1 Zapus hudsonius | reverse complement strand
CCCCCCCCCTTTTTTTTCATTGTTGCTGTGGGGGAAGATGTCTCTGGATATTCTCCCCCACCATGACTCTTATATTCTTTCTACCCCCTCTTTTGCTTAGTTCCCTGAGTCATGGTTAGGTGAGTTTTAAATCAACTTTATTGTTAAGATCTTATGTATCTCTGGACCTTTGCCCTAGTTTGTGGTGGGTATTATTGGTGTCCATCTTCATTGACCTTTCTTGGTTTATCAGACTTGCTGTGTTGATTGGCCACCTATTTGCCTCATCACTTTCTCACAGCTTACATTCAGACCTTGTGTGAAGGCCATGGGGTTTGTCTCCTGCCAGAATGTCAGCCATCATCCAATGTCTTGTTGGTGGTATTAGTTTCTTCCCAGCTATCTCACTGTCTTCTGAAAAATACAAACAGAATCTCATCGGGGAGTGAGATCCTAATAGGATAAATGAGACAACATTGTTATTTTGGCTAGTTACTAATGGGTATTGCCTATCTGTAGTATCTGTAGCTTTTTGGTAGTGGGAATTTCCCATTGGGCCCAGGTTCTTTGTCCCCATATGATTTTTCCATGGACCTCAGTTCCAGTTAAAGGTTCATGATCACTAAGCAGATGTCTTAGCGAATCATTAAGCCTTGATTACCCTCCTAGGCCACTATTACATAACCCTTTATTCTTATCTGCCTGCTTTTTTCATCATTCCCCATAAATGCATGATAGAGGGGCTTCTTAATTTTGTGGTTTGTTCAGTCACTTAATCATTCATATATACATTTATCCATTTAAATTTATATAAAACATATACAGTTAATAAACAGAAGGGTTCCTTAATATAAAAAAGGTTGTACTTCCTAGTAGAATAAAAGGGCTACACACCGATATTTATGATGTAATATTTGTGCATTCAGGGCTGGAGAGTCGGCTCGGCGGTTGGGGCACTTGCCTCCAGTGCCTAAGGCCCCGGTTCGGTTCCCCAGAGCCCACGTGGGCCGGGCCCACAGGGTGATGGCCCTGGTGCTCTCGCGCGCTCTCTCTCTCTCTCTCTCTCTCTCTCTCTCTCTCTCTCTCTCTCTCTCTCTCTCTCTAGCTCTCTCTCTGTCTCTTTCTCATCTCTCTGCTTGAAAATGAATGAATAAAATAAAAAAAAATATTTGTGCATTCACCTAGCTCATCTTGCACATAGTAGGCCTACAGTAATTGCTAATCAGTCATTAACAATGGTCTAAGCAATCATTTTACTTAATATATTATAATTGTAGTTAGAAAACCCTTATGACAAGTAGTATTTAAATATACCAATTATTATTTATTTTTATTATTACTACCCATATATATTATATATCTGTCCTTATAATTTTGGTTATATTACATATACATTAATGTATATCAGGATTTTTACTCATATATTTTCAATAACATACAACTAATATATTCCAGCTGGAGTTGTTTTATATTGTATTGAATTTACATCTTTTC
Source organism: Zapus hudsonius (assembly GCA_004024765.1). Lineage (NCBI taxonomy): Eukaryota > Metazoa > Chordata > Mammalia > Rodentia > Dipodidae > Zapus > Zapus hudsonius. The sequence goes on along the minus strand of PVHP010038076.1, from coordinate 15,563 downwards.
AGACAAGTCATCATGAAATTTTATATTTTTCATCATCATATAACATATGATGGATATGAGGATAACATATTTGTTAAGAATATAGCAAATAACAAATTTTTGTTGTGACTTGAGCCCTAATATTAAAAAAAATACTTAATGACACAGAAAAAAATGCACTGCAAAAGATGACAGTGGATGTGTCAAAGGCAGATTCAACCAATACAAGATTTAAAACAAACAGGGAAACCTCAAACTCACTCTAACTCCAAGTCGGATAATTCTAACTAGTGATAGATCTCCGAAGTTCTGATTCTGCCCCTCCAGCTCAGCGATTCACAGTCCAGGAAAACTTCATCAGGTGCTGACAGCTCTTCTTGGCAGCCCTCCTATAATCCTGGCATTTCATTGCATCTTTACTGCAGCCTACAGTTCATCCTCATGATTCCATGAGGCCTCCACACAGGTAATTCAACAAACCTGCTTCACACAGCCCATGGCTGTTTCAAAAAAAAAAAAAAAAGTTATTCATCCAAATACCCTCTCTTTCCAGCATTTGTTATGCTCAACAGTACCAAGTGGGCTACTAATCTATTAATCCAGGGGGAGAATAAAGATGATTTTGAAGAACAGGAAAGCTTCAGCATTCAGGTCCCTTATTTCAAGAGTCTGCATTCTTCCTGCTGTCCGCCTGCACATCTCTCAGGTAATTTCAGCTGAACAGGCAGAAGTTTCTGCCCAGAAATTTTATTTCTTTCTGTGCCATCTTCATCTGCTCACACCAGTCCATCTCCATGCAATGAAACTGTACATAAGTTCTCAGGAAACAGGCAGGCAGAACACAGCAAGCTTCTCACACTAATTACTTCTAGACCAGTCTGGATAAAATTCTTCATCACTCTCATAAGACAAACTTCACAGTCCATAGTTCTCACTGCATTCAGATCTTTCAAGTTTGCACAGAATGGCCAATGAAGCTGTACTTACCGAGCTGCAAAGCATGTCTTGAGCTCAGCTTTCAAATCCACATTTCTCCTGAAAAGCAGTTCCAAAAGGCCAAAGCCATAGAATTGGGGTTCTAACAGCAAAAACTCCACTCCACATTACCAATTGAATTGTAGCAGTCAACTTTTTCACTGCTGCCACAAATCAGCCAACAAAAATGAATGAGTTTATTTTAGTTTACAGGGGGAAACTACAAGATGGCAGGGAAATGAGGAAATGAGAGGAGAGTGCCCATCACCTCCACCACAGCAGGTTGCAAACAGTGTCAGGAAGCTCTGCCAAACACTGGAAGGGGAATCTGGTTATAACAACCATAAACCCACCCACAACAACAAACCTCCAACAAGATTCCAATTCCAATATTTCCATCAGTTGGGGATCAAGCATTTAGAGCACATAAGTTTATGGGGGACACCTGAATCAAATCATCACACCAGGCAAAAAAAGAACTAATTTTGGGTATACTGTAGGCTTTAGTGTGCAATTTTCTTAGGTTTGAAAGGATAAGAGTGTAAATGGTGGATGGCTAAGACTAAGAAATTTGAAACATAAATTAGGGTTTGGAGGCAAACTTGTGGATGACATTATGTACCAGGTATTTGAAATGGTTACTATAACCATGAGTATGTTTAGCTATAATGAAAGAATCTATGTTACAAAGAATATATATTCTTTTTAATATAGATTCTTTCTTTATATATATTAGAAATATATATATATATGTGTGTGTGTGTTAGAAAGAGAGAGAAAGAGATGTTAATTTATGAAATTTAAGAAGTAAACTGGCATTGCTGTGAGAACAGACAAGTCAAGCAGTCAACCAGTAAAGTAGAATTTTTGAAGTTGTGTAGATGGAAGGATATTATGGAGGAAATAAAATTAAAACAGTGAGCAAGTCAGTCTAACAAATAAAATATATCCTATGATCAAACATCTACCACCAAAATGAAATATCATACAATACAGGCTGGCAAAACACTACACATTAAAATTACTAGCATTTGGTGTGTAAAGGAAATTCCTCCAGTCTCAGAAGCAATGTCCATGTTAACAACTGACACATGCATAAACAAGAGTAAATACATACATGGGAATTATTGTTTTCATTATCACAGGAAACTGTTATTCTCAGAGCTGAAAGAAACATCAGGAGAAAATAAGTGAGGCATTTAAGGAAACCTTTCTTTGAATATCTGCCTCTATAAGACTGAATGTCCCTGGGTTCTTGGTATGAATCAGCTAAAATTGCTCTTGATGTCTATCAAGAAAGAGAAGACTAAGTTGCCCCAGGCTGTGAAAATATAAGTCCCTATCTATCTAGAGACAGTTATAAACTAGAATCTGTATTAACTTGTGAACTATATGAATTTGAACAAAAACTTTCTCTTTCTCTCTCACACACTCCCTCTCTCACTGCTCTCACTACTTACTCTGTCTCTCTCTCTCCATCATTCCCCTTGCTTATCTATTTCTCTAACTCCAACATAGATATGGTGATGATTTACATTCAGCTTTCTTCTTTTTGCTAGAAAATATATGTTAAATATCTGTATAATATGTAGAAAGGAGTAGCAAGTTTATACAAATATACAGTCAAATGATCGCTAAATTAGGGGTAAATGGTTTTCTTCCCTCTGCTAACACAGGAAAAAGTTCATTGATCCTATCTATGTCCTAGAGTTAGATAATTTTTTAAATAGAGTAAGTCCTCTGAACACCCCGCTGCCCTCCCCTCCCCACTCCGCTGGATAACCTCCTCCATGGGTCGTCTGGATCAGTCCTTGTGACAGGGGCCCATGGATAGCCTAGTGTTCAGCCAGGTTCTCCTGGCCATGCCTCTGGATAATCTCCCCCACCACGGCTCTCACAATCTTTCTTCCTCTCAGTTCCCTGATTCGTGGTGAATGAGTATTAAGGCTCCTTTAAGGTTGTGAACTTAGGGGTCTTTGTGTCGAAAATCGTTGGTTTCTGTCTCACTGGCTTTTCCTGTGTTGATTTAATGGCTGTGGCTGTGGGTCCCTTGTTCATCCCAACGATCTGTGGGGTTCCATTTCTTCCTCTTTTATTAGTTTCTTTATCCTTTTTCTTCAATGCACACATGAGGAGTCACAATGCTTAACTAAACTTTCAACAAGGTGATTTAATTTACAAATAAAAAATATAACCTTGATTGTATTTACCCTTAGCTAGTTGAAAGTTTTACACTACAGTTCAAGCACACACACACACACACACACACACACACACACACACACACGAAACCATGCCCACATTCAAACAAGGAACATGTTCAGTTCATTGAGACCACAAGCATTTTTGAACCCTTTTAACAACACACTTTCTTTCCAGTCCTGGTTCCAAGGCACTGATATGTTTTGTCTCAATAAAAGAAGCTGTATATTCTTGAAGGCTATATGAATGAAATTGTGCAGTACAAGTTCAAATTTGTATGACTTCTCACTTTTGAAATACCCAGGTTGTGTTTTGCTATACTTGTTATTTTCACTGTGAATAATATATTCACTGAATGATTTAGCTATAATTTATGTATTCACTGACTTTTCCAGGGACTTGTGATTGCCAGGTTTTGGCTCTCACAAGCAAAGCTGCTATTATTGTTCCTTTAACTCTTCAAGTAAATACTAGGTAGTGGAATATCTAGGTCATCAGGTAGGTAGGTTTTAACTTTTTGATGAAATTGCCAATTGTTTTTTCAAAACCTTTGATGCCATTTTCTATTGAGACTGGCAGTGGCTAAGTTTTCCTATACTTCATTTTCTCCCTAGAATTTGATAAATCATTGTCTTAATTTTCTCCAGTTCAGTAGGTGAAAAGTTGTAATGGTAATTTACTTACCTTCTTGTTGGTCAAACAAAGCACTTGACCAAAAGCAACTGATGGGAGATGGTTGCTTATTTTGGCTGAGAGCCCTCAGGGGAAGTTCCATAACAACGGGAGAAACATGTCATGAGTGAAGGCTAGACATCACCTCTTCCACAGCAGGTAGAAATAGCAGCAAGAGAGTAAGACAAACACTGGCAAGGGGAAGCTGGCTCAAACACCAATAAGGCTGCCCCTAATAATACACCTCCTCCAGCAAGGCTCCCAAATTGCCACCAGCTGAAGACCTATCATTCAGAACACATGAATTTTTGGGGGGCAAGTTATTCAAACCACAGCACATAGTTGTATTTATGCATTCCTTTCACAGTTAATCATTAGGTTTTCATGAGTGATTTTGTAATCCAAGGATCTTCTTTGCTAAAGTATTCATTCAAATATATCACCAGCATTTTTAACTGTTTTTATCAATTAGGAAGATTCAGGTCCTAGGTAATAAATGTTTTACAAATTTAGTCTACCAATTTCTGCCTTGATTAGCAAAGGCTTCTGATTTTGAAAAAAAATATTGCTTTAATCGGATATACTCTAATTTAATTTTAAAACTCTTGATTTTTGCATTGTTTTGAAGAAACCAAAACCAAATTCAAGTTAAATAATGTTCTGTTTCATGGTTATATCTGGCATAGTTTTATTATTAGCTCTTATTTATGAAGTGGTTAGCCATAAATTATGTATTTCCTAAGAATTCATTTTCAACTTTAAACAAAATTAATGTTTATATATTAAATTATTATATATGAACCACTGAATATTTTAGCATGATTGTTATATATATTCTTACTATTTTGCTTTAGATTCAACATAACTATATTCTGAATTTTGTGTGAAAGAAAATTTGGCCTTTACTTATTTCATATACATAATCTTAGCATTATTTGTTGAACAGAGTATTTCCTCTATTGAAATACCTGTCATCGAAATAAATTGAACATATTTATTCTGTTCTAGAATTGTTTCTGCTTGCACATGACACCAGAGTACTGTTCCCATGACTTTTTATTGCTTATTTAAAAATGCAAGGTACTTTAAGTTGTATAACATTTTTACAAGTAGGTAGGGTGTTGCTCTCTCTCAGGCTGACCTAGAATCACTATGTAGTCTCAGGGTGGCCTCGAACTCACTACAATCCTCCTACATCTGCCTACTGGGTGCTAGCATATTAAAGGCGTGCCTGGCTTAACATTTTTTTTCAAAAAATGAAATTAATTTTCTATTTCTTTAGCATTCATAGATAAATTTTATGGCTTATTGACTTGTATTTAAATCAGTAGAAATTTTAGTATAACTGTAGAGGAACTAATTGAGGCCTGGGAACTGATATAATTTCTCAGTTTTCCAACTTTCACTTTCCTTTTAGTTACGATATTTTTAAAATTTCTAAAGATCATTTTATATTTTTCATTACACAGGTATTATAGTTCATATTTTGGCTGTTTGATTCTGTTTTTTTTTTAAATTACATTGATTCAAAATTCAATTTTGGATTGTTGCTGACACATAGAGCAAAATTGATTTTTGAATATTGGCATTGAATCTCTTAGCCTTTCTTGCTTCACTTAGAAGAGAGTGAAAATAACAGAAAGGGGGAAATTAAATTTACTCCAACTAATTATCAACAAAATCATAAATGTATTTTTGGATTATTATTTTTTAAAAGAAAGCTTCTTTAAAAATTTTGGCGAGGCCACATACGCCCTTCAGAAACCTTTCTTCTAAGAGGGGACTATGGATGTAGATGGCTTAGCAAGTGTGGCTGAGCTGCTTCTCAGACTCGCCCAGCACACGCCTCTCTATGGCTTTCTTCTGAATTCTTTTCCATTTAACTTGTTACTTGTCAGGGGCACAGATGAGAAGCTGCAACACATTTGTTGCCTCTGAAAGAAGGAGAACAAAGAAAGAAGCCAGAGTGTGCTTTAGCACTTAAGGCAATTAGAATGTGGAGGATTTCTGTCCATGTCATGTTTCCCTTAAGTAGTGAGGAATCTTAATTAGCAGGCTGTTGAAATTTCTAACAACAAAAGCACCATTGCTAAATAAGCTGCCTTATGTCTTTTTTCCTCCTGCTGATGTATAACCTTAAGGGATTTTTACTCACACGTTAAGGAATGTCCTCTCTAGGGTAAATGAAGAACTACTGATCTTGCAAAATGCACACATAATATCAAGAAGAGAAAAAGCAACCCAAGGCCACAGTCATAGCATGCTAAAAATAAAAGTGGTACAGAGAAGCCTGCAGCTCTGTTTATGAAATTAAAGATTTTTCAAGACACTTTTCATTGGGATCTTCAGAGGACAATACAGAGATTTTGGCCAACAAAGCTTTGCTTCACAAATACATGGCCTTAACCATTTTCAACATCCTACTCCACAGTGACACATTTACTTGACTTGGATCAGCCTTGACACATCTAATCATGTAAAGAACACAGTTTATATTTATGTACATCCTTAGCAGCCTGTGTTTCACAGTTTTGGACAGATGCAAGAAGATAGCACAACATCGTGTCAGATGTTTTTTTCTGTCTCTTCTGTGCTACACATATTAATCCTTCTCATATTTCATTATTATTTTCTTTAAATTTTGAATAATCTCCACATATGTTAGAAGTTAATGATAAGTTATGACAAAAATTAGCATTTAAGGGCTAAATTGTCATGGAGGTTACAAGTGCTTTCTTGCAAACCTGATGTCCCAGGTTTGATACCAAGATGAATCCAGATGCACAAAGTGGTGTGTTTGTCTGGAGATGGTTTTCAGTGGCAAGAAGTCCTGAAGTGCCCATTTTCTCTATCTTCTCATAAAAATTTAATTAATATCTAACTAAATAAAATATTTTAAAGATTAATATTTAAATGTTAATATATTGGGTATAATTCCTAGATTATACAAATCCTACTGTGAAAAAAAATCATATACAGCATTTCTAACTAAAACAAAAAAATTACTAAGTAGAAGTATTATATTATCTGATGATTCACCTGAGCTTACAGTGTATGACAGATTTTCCAGTGTGTCCTCAGTAGCTAACACATCCAACAGCTAAAATTTGCTGAGAAACCTAGGAAATAGAAAATATAACTACTTATATTTATTTATAGTTAAATGAAATTATAACAGAATTCTAAGAAAATGGTATGTTTAGAGTTATATTTAAGGAAACTGTTGTAGTCAAGTATGCAAATAATGTCCATCTGTTCAACAGACCCTTGGGGTAACATGGATTTGATAAAGAGAATGGTTATTTCCCAAGAATTTCTGTCACAAGCTATACAGTTTAAGCCTAACTATGAAGATAGAGACAAATTTTAAATATTATTAGTAGGATTGAATCTTTCCCTCACCTGAGTGACTTAACAAAGTTCAGACACAGAATGTCAAAAAACAAATGGTCAGGTTCATTTAACCTGAGCCAACTAAAACCCTCACATACCCTTGGCAATGACTCAGTTTCCTGATATTCTTTTTAGAGTACAAAATTTCTATCCCCATAAATACAGTGGATTGGCATTAAAGAAGGTAGAGAGAAAAGTTCTGGAGCTTGGAATAGGCGAGTTTAAGGATTTTGAAGATAGTGACAGGCGTCGTGCATGCAGTTATCAGGCTTTCCTAGTGGAAGTCCATATTGAGATACAGCTTTTGTTATTTGATACCAAGTAAACTCATTTCTTGAATAATTTATATTTGACAACAAATATAGACCACGCCGGGCGTGGTGGTACACGCCTTTAATCCCAGCACTGGGGAGGCAGAGGTAGGAGGATCACCATGAGTTCAAGGCCACGCTGAGACTACATAGTGAATTCCAGGTTCAGCCTGGGCTAGAGAGAGACCCTACCTCGAAAAACAAAAACAAAAACAAAAACAAAAAAACAAATATAGACCATGAAGGTTGGAAATTCAGTAGCTGTTTGACACATCCAAAGTATGTACTTTACACAATAAAACAGATATACATTCCTGTCTATGGTACTGGGCCCATTCCACTTACCTTTTAAGTGGCCTCATTCTGGGTCTTTTTCAAATTAAAATTTCAAAATCAGTAGCTTATTAATTACTTAAGCATCCATATACTTTTTGGTATACTTTCAATCTTCAATAATTTGAAAAGACAATCTCTAGTGGATAAGAGAGTTTAATGACAATCGATTTTCTCACATTACAGACATGTTCTGAAACTCCAGGAGCTCATAATTGTTGACTATCACACCAGCTGGGGTTTGTGAGGTCTCTTTGTGAAACTATCTGTTTTCCTGCAGGAGTCCAGAATTAGCCATAAATGGTACCACGAAGTGTCTTCTAATTATATATTTATTAACAACATATCTGGTTAATGGGGTGCCATAAGCTTGCAATTTGCAGCCATTTCTACATTATCAGCAAGCTGTACTCTAATGTGCTGGGATCTTTCAGTGCATGTGACTTTTGCTAGTAACTGAAGCATAGTGATAATTGTTTGTAGATAGTATCTGCACATTTTGGCTTACTTCACACTGAATTTAAAAACTAAATTTATGTACATTAAACGATGATTACAAACAACCAAAGGCTTCATAAGAAACCATCCATCCATTAAGGTGCAATGCTTCAATGATTATCTACCTATGAGTTATTAGCCTATGCAATACTCAAACTTTTATCATTAAGTTATGCAGCTTATTATTAAAACAAAATAGTACAGATGGGGCAATACAAAGTAAACTTAAGTCATCGATATACTTAGTCCTCAGAAGTTCAAAATATATTCTAAACAAGCCAATGCTGTTTGCATATGTATTAAATTATATATGCCCACATAATAATTCACATTGTCTTAATATTTTAATAATCTATCTGAATTCTAATCATGATTGTTATATCAGAAAATGTGTATCAATGATATTTATAATAAGAATTTTGGACACTTGGCATCCCAAAATCTATTTAGAAATCTGCTGGGATTGCAGAGATGTATTTCATTTTGACTCATAATTGCTAAGATATAAACAATTTTTAATCACTGCATACTCAACTGAAACTCATCAAGATTCAAGCTATGAAAGGATTTCCAGGATTTAGTAAACACATTTTTAAATTAGGAATTAAAATATTCAGAAGAATTAGTATAAAACTACAATTATAGTTTTGAAATTAATTTTCATAAAATTCATTTGTCTGTGATGGTTTTAATTTTTAGTGTCTGGTGAACCCAATAAATTATATAGCAGGAATAACATGAATGGTAAGGGAATAAATATACTTCACAGTCAAACAATCAAAATATGTGCTCTGGAGATCTCTAAATGTATTCCTTATTGGTTAATATAAAACTAATTTTAGGGGGTGGAGAGGTTTCTCAGTGGTTAAAATGCTTGTCTGCAAAGCCTAATGACCCTAGGTCATTTTCCCAGTACCCATGTCAAACTATATGCAAAAAATGACACATGTATCTGGAATCAAATTGCAGTGGCTGGAGGCCATGACATGCCCATTATCTGTAGGTCTCTCTTCTCTTTCTGCTTGCCAATAAATAAATAAAAATATTTTAAATATAAAAGTGATTTTATAAGATAATTATTTTAACAATGAGTGGAAAGAAGATCCTATTATATTTTAAATAAAAAAAAACTTTTTGTTGTTTTTAAAAAAGAATCTCACTATGTATACAATCTGGCCACAAATCAAAGGTCATTCTTTCTCAGAATACCGAAAGCTGGAATTTCAGGCATATGTCTCCTCTCTTGGCAAATTAATACTATTTCAGTGGAAACATGCATTGTCTAGCCAAAATATGAATCTTTAGATGGTAGCCAACATTTTAGACGATACCCCAGCCTAACATATATTGAACAGAATAACATAATAAGGAAAAACACAAAATAACATTATAATGTAACATAGTTTCACTTTGTTTTGCATCACACTGCATAACAACACAACACAAACAACATAACATAACACACATAATATAACACAACATGAAATAGCAACATAGATGTCAGCATGCCTCCTCAGAGAAGTTTATAAAGTCCAATGTGGCAGTTTCAACTTCCTATCCTTTTCTTAAGACTTTAAAATGATGAATCATGATTTCACTGATTTATGTTTATCATTATGAAACCTTTAATCAGTGGGGAACTTTGATTTTAGGCTTTTTCTTGTTTGTGAATATTTACTGAGAATCTTCTATGTTTTGAGCTGCAGGAAGTACCAAGTTTAGCAATACAGACAAGATCATTCTGCTCTCATGTTTCTTTGTTCTTGCTGTTCTGCTCCCACTTGTAGATTCATTTTTAAATTTATTCAATAGTTGAATGTGCCTCACTATTTACAGGTATTTGGTAAGATATTTCTTATAAAATTTGTCCATTTCATATTTTCTTCAGGTTCTGGCAACTTCAACACATTTAATATTTCCATGTGGACTTATGCGAGTATCTAACACACCTTTATTTAGTGTAGATTGGAGCTGATGAGAGTTAATTACCTTAACCAGCACCACCAGCATCAGCAGCACTAACTGGAGGTATATTAAAAATGCAAAGGTTGACACCAGATGCCAACCTACTGCGCAGGCCTTGAAGGTTGGATAAAATGAGAAAACTACACAAGTGATTCTATCTGAGTGTGTATGTGTGCCATGTGCACGTGCAGATGTGACCACATGTGTGTAGACCCAGAGAGTTATTTTTGATATCTTCTTTGATTTTTCCACACAGGGTTTCTTACTTAATTCTCAGGTCATCAATTATTGATTAAACTACATTAGTTAGCCAATAATCCTGGGTAATCCTTATCTCCACCTTTTGAGTGCTAGGATTAAAGGTGTGTGCCAGGGATCCACGTGAGTTCTGAAAATCTACACTGAAATTATCATGCTTACATGGAAAATACTTTATGAAGTGTCTCATCTCCACAATCACATGTTATTCCTAAACATGTTTATTTAGGCTAAATATTGACTTTTATCACAACATGCTATAAAGTGGAAATCATCATAATCACCAGTGTCCTGAAGACATATAGTGTCAACTATGCATACATTACCATATAATTTCAGATAGTCTTTAATGTTTAGTAAAAGATGGGTATACACTCATGTAAAGGAAGGAGAAACTTGTTTGAACCTGCAGAAATGCTTGATTGTGACATAAAGCAATTAAAGATTGGATCATTTTTGGGGGGAGGTATAACAGTCAAATAGAATATTCAGGAAGAATGGACATAAGCAGAGCAAGGAATGTTGGCGAATACAAAGAATGAAGCTCATTAGAAAAAAGAAGCAGGTGTCTAAAGTAGGTTTGAGCTATGTCTTGACACTTCTTCCAAGTCCATAGAAAACATAAAATATACCAAGGATTGCAGTCAAAAGTACTTGGGCTAGTGAGGACTTTGAAGAGCAAAGCATTTGAGCAAATAAGTACATAAAAAATGCCAAATATTCCTTCTTATTATGAAGAATGATTTAGAAGAGCAGATATATTTAGATAGGTTCAAAATTAGAAATTCTATTTAGTCCTAGTCTAAGGAAGAAGAAATGAGACTTTGATCAAAAGAAAGGACAGGCATGAGAAGGAAGGATAGAGAGAGACAATGAGGAATGCTCTAAAATTATGTGAATATTTCGAGTATTGAAAAATAATTAAAGAAAATGTGTTTATTCATTTGAAGAAGACAATTTTCGGGGTGTTGTAAATGTCTGTTTTGTGAGGAAATTCTTACATGATTTTTTTTTCCTTTGAAGTGGGGGCTGCAGGATGAGGAAATATGAACATGGAACTTGAACCTGGGAGAACGATTCAAATCTAAAGGAAGCTATGGAAACTATCTCTTGGCATTCATTAATAAGAATGTTATACACAATTGGAACTCTTTTCATATAGGATTTTAGTAACTAATCCATAACTTTATAAAACAACTACCTATTACAGTGATATTACATCATGTCTTCATGTAGCTTAAATCCCACATATTTACTCTTGTAGTTCCTTTGCATTGCTGGGACAAACATCCAATCAAAGCAGCTAACAGGAGGAGAGAATTTATTTTGACTTATAATCTTGAGGGGAAATATGATGCAGGCAATGAAAAGTATGGTTTGAGCAGATGCTGGACATCACTTCTACTACAGCAGATGCAAAACAGCAGCAAGAGTGTGAGCTGAACTAACATTGGAAAATTAGGAGCAAACAAACAAAAATCACCAGTGCAGCCCCTCCTCCAGGAAAACTCCACCTCCCTAGTTGCCATCAGCTGGAGTCAAAGTATTCAATACACATGAGTTCATGGAGGACATCTGATTCAAACCACCATATTAACTTAATGGGAAAAAAAGTAGAAAGAAAGGTATTTACAGTTAAAGCAGAGGCATTTAAAGATGTTATTTTGGCATATTTATCAACATTCATGCTGTTTTTAAATTTTCAGAGGTTAAAAAAAATAAAGGAAAAACTCATTTTTTCCCAGTGTCCCTTTATGTGGGTGACAGAACTAATGATGCCTTCATATTGAAAAAAATGTTTTCATTGGTAGCATGATTCTGACTGTACATACAATATAACAGGAAACATAAAACTCATCCATTTTGCTGTTATTGTTCATAGATTGCTTTTCTTGAAAAAAAGTTTATATTTTGTTTAACTTGAATTAAAAAAAAAGTGTTCAACAAAAATGGAAAAGAGACAGAGTTCTCAAGCTGTTGGAATTTCGAAATTTGGCAGAGAAATATTTTATATGAAAAAAAGAATGTTGGATGAGAATTCAAATCATCCATCTCTTTAGCTCTATTCAGAATCCCACAAAGCTACCTCAGAGGACATGAAACAATGAAGTACCTGGCTTAGCCAACCGGGAAAAAAATCCTTTGAAATGCTAGCATGTGAGCAGAATTGTGGGTGACCCGTGTACAGATATAAACTCCTCACTCTCCTCCATCACTGTCATTTATATGAAACCAACAGAATTCTCATCATTGATATGTAAATGAATAGACCAACAGTAGCCACACTATTTCATTTTCCATGTGCTTTGCAATCCAAAGTTTTGAAAAGCTTCCAGTAATTTAAGATATTAAAGCATCAATGATTCCACAGAGAACAGTCAGTTTCACAAACACCGATTTGTAAAGACCTTGACCTTTCCTTATGACTGGTTGTTGTTGGTTAAGTACCACTTTTTTAATTAATAACTAAGTGGATACAATGGATAGTGAGGCAGAAAGGAATGCTGACAATCTTTGCTTCCTTAAATCACATGAGATGCCAGATTGGCTCACATTTGAAGTCATAAGAGCACATAGCAAAGCTTGGCCCTGTTTTGAGAATTGAGATTCTTCCAACTCGCCTCTCCAGCACACACTACCTTCCCTGTCTATCTGCTTGGTGTACTCTTCCGAGAAAAATGAAGATGGATATAGATTATGATCATGGAATTTAACAGGAAGGAAACTGGGACAAGAAGGACTTTGCTTCCTCCCCAACCACCACACACACCTTTTTTCTTATTTTCCTTTTCCTAATTCTTCAAGTAATTCCAAATCTCTGGAAAGGAAGACATCTTTATTATCTATGCAAAATGCCATCTGCTTGTTTTTGTGAACCTGTTTTTGTGAACCCGTGGGCCCTAACCAGTGATTAGTAAATGTAGCCCTTAGCCCTGTTCTTTTGCTCAAGTGTCAGACTTGCTTTAGGTGCCTAAAGGGGACTATTACTGTAAGAAAGACTCGGAAAATAGTTCAAAGAGTGCTATGGTAATAGTCTTTTAAATCAATATTCTAGATTTAATTATAATTTTTAGATTAGTAGATTGTTTCACTATCACTTTAAAATTATTAGTTTCTAATGATTAAAACAAATACAATAATGAGCAAAAGCCATCCATCCAAAAAAATGTTGATTACAAAAGTTCATTAAGAAGATCATAGGAGCCAGGCATGGTGATGGACACCTTTAATCCCAGCAAATGGGAGGAAAGATTCTGAGGATCACAGTGAGTTCAAGGCTAGCTTGTGACTACAGAGTGAGTTCCAGGTCAGCCTTGGCTAGAGTGAGACCCTACCTTGAAACCCCCTCCACAAACTAAAACAGTCCAAAAAAAAAAAAAAGTCCACACCCTTCCTTGCTTTGGATGAAGAAAACTGCACATCTGTTTCTATACTTAAATCTACATTAAAAACTTAATGAATCCAAACTTTGCTCCATATTGAAAAAAGCCATCTATTAATTCCAAAGCACTGACAATTCAAAGAAACACAAAGGATTGTGGTATATTCATTTTATGTGGGGACATAAATATGATGCTGCATTCTTTACTCTGCCCCAAAATTTCTGCTTTCCACAAACTCATTATTCAGGTCAGTAGTTGTATATGAATTTATCTCCTAGAATATAGAATCAGAATAAGAGATGTCCTCTTATACTTAATTAAAACCAGACAAGAGAAGCTTCTGGTGTGTAATCACTGATCAAGATCAGGATATTTGAGAGAAATAGATTTAGCCTTTCAGTGTCTCCTTCACAAGAAGTGTTTTCTAGAATAGAGCCCAAGTTAAGGTTTCATAGGTAGATGTGCAGCTGATGCATACATTTTTCAAAGTTATCTAGAGACCCAGAGAAACACCAACCAGATGAGATCTGCAATAACCTCTGCCTGTATGTGATAGTGTAATTAAAATAGATATGTAAAAAGAATGAACTGTAGACACAAGAATACCTCTGAAGTAGACAGTGAATTTTTATATTTTGGTTTAGAAGAAGAAAAGGTAGAAAGCCTAATGACCTGAGTTTGATTCCCCAGTACCCATGTAAAGCCAGATGCACCAAGTGGCACATGCATCTGGAATTCATTTGCAGTGTCTGGAGGCCCTGGCATGCCCATTTTTCTCTATGTCTCTCTTCTATCTCTCTCTCTGCTTATAAATAAATTAAATAAATAAATAAATCTATTTTAAAGAAAATACATGTTTCTTTAAGTAAGTTAAGTAAGCAACAGATGAGTATCATTAATGAAAATTTAAAGACCCTCAGACTTGTGAATATCTTGTCCAGGAAGGAAAAGGACATGGAGCAGTGTGATTTTGTTTAGGACTACCGAACTAATGAGCCAGAAGCTGAATGACTTAAATAATAGAAATTGTCTCTCAGGTCTCAAGTCCAGAAGTTCCAGACAAAACACTGATAGAGTTGGCTCCACCTGAGGGCTGAGGGAAAAATCTTTTGTACTGTTTTCCTAGCTTGTGGGGGTTGATGAGAAACTTTGAGGTTCTATGGATCCTGCTTTGCCATGCTGATTTCTGTCTTCCATCCTGATATGGACCTGTCTCTATGTGTTTCCCTATGCACAGATTTACTTTTTTTTTGTTTAAGATATGACCTATTTTAGTAGGGTCACAATGTACTGCACTATGATTTCATCTAACTCACTGCTTCTGAACAACTCATTCTAAAGAAGTGCGTGATATTACTTTAACATAAGAATGCTGAGAAGCCAATAGGAACCACAGTGCTCATTGGTCTCCACACAACCAATGTCTTTGTAAGTTCTTAGGCTTAGGTCACACAAATGCTTTATCACTGAGTCACCAAGACCTTCCACTTGAAGCTTAACACTGGCTATTCTTATCATCAGTTAAGACTTGAAATATATTAGTGTCAAGACAAAAGATGAAATATAATCTTGGCATATGAAATGTCAACTCTGA
>PVHP010038075.1:0-16874 GCA_004024765.1 Zapus hudsonius | reverse complement strand
GGTTTCCTTTGTGCCCTATATGATAGTTTAGGGGTGGTTCATCTCCTGCCTGGATGTCAGCCATCATCCCATGTCTTGTTGGTGGAATTGGTTTGTCAACGGTTCTCGCTGCGTTCTGAAAAGCACAAATAGAATCTCCATTGGAAAGTGAGATCAGTATAGGTTAAATGAGACAAACATTGTTAATTTGGCAAGATTCTAATGGGTGTAGTCTCTCTGTAGTTCTCTGGTAGTGGGAATTTCCCCTTGGAGGCCAGCTCTTGGTCCCCATAAGATTTTTGCCATGGATCCCAGCTCCAGTTAAGGGTCTCTTGTCACTAAGAGGATCTCTTAGCCAATGATTAAGCTATTGATTACCCTCCTAGGTTTAGTGCCACTATTGCACAAATGAGCATTGGTCTTGCTGGTTTCTTCCATATAGCAGTGTGTTCAGCATTCTTGTGACAACCATCTATATTGTATATCAGTGGTCTCTGCTTTCTCAAATTTCATTGACTAATTTCCCCTGGCAGCTCATGTAACACCTTCCAGTGCTACACATGCTACCATCTGGGAGCTGGTTACCATTCTGGATCTCTCAGGGTTTCTGGGTGTTATGCAATGACTTTCTATGGTATCTTCAGCAATAGGGTCTTACATTTGGCTTGGGCCAGGTATTCAAGAGCTTTGACAAAAGCCTGTCTTGTTTTGGGGACCTCATGAGTCTCTTTGATCAACAGCTCTATGTAGGAAGGAATCAATGACTGGGACAGAGAGTTGCAGGCCTCATCAATTTTACATGGGGTTAGGCTTCCTCCCATTCTATTCATGGCCCCTCTTACCTGGCAATGCCCACAGCTTCCTCAGGAACTTATGTATGAAAGTAAGGAATTTTTTGGTATTGCTTCATTATTGGTTTAGCTTATTGTATAAGTCCCCTCACACTCCTGTTCCTTCCCCTCCCCCAATTCCTTCCATCCCCTTTTACAGTCTCTCAAATCACCTGTCAGGTTTGCTTAGAGTTTAAGCTTAACCTTGTTTGGAACCGCATATGAGGGAGAGTATGTAGCATTTTTCTCTCTGTTCTTGTGTGAATTCACTAAGTATGATCTGCTCCAAGTCTGTTCACTTTTCTTTAAATTTCATTATGTCATTTTTCCTTTCAGCTGAGTAGAATTTCATCCTATAAATGTACCACAGCTTTGATAATCATTTGTCCAGTGATGGGCATTTGGGTTGATTGCAATTCTTAGCTATTATGAATTGAGCTGCTATAAAAATGGTTAAGCAACTATCTCTGTGCTGAGCATGAAATATGGAGGGTAGATCCCTAATAGAGTGATAGCTGGGTCTGTTGGTAGCTCTGTATCCATCCTATTCTGGAGTCTCCACACTGCTTTCCATAGTGGTTGTACCAGTTTGCTACCCCACCAGCAGTGAACGAGGGTTTCTTTTCCCCTGACTCATTGCCAACATCTATTGTTGGTGGATTTTTTAAATGATTGCCACTTTGGCTGGAGTAAGGTGCATGGCATCTCATTGTTGTTTTGATTTGAATTTCCCTGATGATTAATGACATTGAATATTTTCTTAAATGGGAGTTGGCCATTTGTATTTCTTCCCCAGTGAATTCCCTGTTGAGTTCAGTGCCCCATTTTGTGAGAGGGCCATTTGATAATTTATTAATTTATTGAGTACTTTGTAAGTTCTAGTTGTTAGACTTCTATCTGTGTTTTAGCTAGCAAAGATTAACTCCCAATGAGATTTCTTCAATTGTGAGTTCCCTACTCAGTTGACTGCCCCATTTTTTTGAGAGGATTGTTTGATTTTTTTTATGACTCAAGTTTTGGAGTTCTTTGCAGATTCTAGATATGAGGCTTCTGTCTGTGTTGTAGCTGGTGAAGATTTTCTTCCTGTCTGATGGCTCTGGATATGGTACATTTGTCTGTTACAGAAGCTTTTTAGCTTGATGAGGTCCCTCCCATTGGTTGAGTGATTGTTAAATTTCCTGGGCTACTGGGATTATGTTCAGGAAGTTTTCCCCCACTCCTATGTCATGGAAAGTTCTTCCTATTTTTCTTTACAGGTTCTTTAGAGTTTCAGTTCTTATATTGAGGTCTTTAATCCATTCGGAGTTGATTTTTCTGCACGGTAAGTGGAGTGGGTCTAGCTTCATTTTATTACATGTATTTATCCAATTTGTCCAGCACCATTTGTTGAAGATGCTGTCTTTTCTCCAGTGTCCACTGTTGGTTTCTTTGTCAAAGATCAAGTAGCTGTCATTACTTGAACTAAGAGCTGGGTCTGCAATTCTTTTCCATTCGTCTGTCTTGTTTGTTTCTATGCCAAGTACTGTGCTGTTTTGTTACTATGGCTTTGTAGTATAGCTTTAGATCAGGTATGGTGATAACTCTAGAGGTATTTATTTTGCTGAAGATAGTTTCGGATATCTGAGGCCTTCTGTCATTCCAAATGAATTTTAAGATTTTTTTCTCTCTCTGTAAAGAATGAAGCTGGAAGTTTTATTGGTGTTGACTTGAATCTATATATTGCTTTTGATTGAATTGCCATTTTTACAATATTAATTCTAACTATCCAGGAGCATGGAAGGTCTTCATCTTCTCACCTCCTCCCTCAATTTTTTTAAGCGTTTCTATGTTTTCATTATATAGGTCTTGGTTAGTGTTATTCCAAGGTATTTGATTTTTTTGTGACTATTGAAAATGGGACCATTTCACTGATTTCTCTTTCTATTTTCTTTTCATTTGCATATAGGAAGGCTAGTAACTTTTGTGTGTTATTTTTGTATCCTGCCACTTTGCTGAAGGAATTTATCATCTTTAGGAGTTTTGTGGTAGATTGTTTTGGTTGCATTATGTATAGCATCATGTCACCTGCAAACAGAGCTGGTTTGGCTTTTTACTTTCTGATTTATATTCCTTTTCTGTCTTTCTACTGTTTTAATGCTTGGGCTAGCACTATGATGAAGAGCAGTGGTGAGAGTGGACACTCCTGTGTTGTTTGCGATCTTAATGGGAACTCCTTGAGTCTTTCCTCATTGAGTGTGATTTGGGCTTTAAGTATTTTGTATATAGCCTTTATGATGTTGAGGTATAAGCTTTCCATGCTGAGTTTCTCCAGCATTTTGATCATGAAATTATGTTGCATTTTATCAAAGGCCTTCTCTACATCAATTGAAATGATCATGTGATTTCTGTGTTTGAGTTTATTTATGTGGTGAATTATGTTGATCAATTTCCAAGTGTTGAACCATTCCTGCATCCCTGGGATGAAGCCTACTTGGTCAAGGTGAATAATGCTTTTGATGTGTTGTGGAATTTGGTTTACAAGGAATTTTGCATCTAAGTTCATCAGGGATATAGGTCTATAGTTTTCCTTTCTTGTTATATTTCTGTCTGGTTTTGGTATTGGGCTGATGCTTACTTCATGGAAGGAGTTGGGGAGTATTCTCTATTCTCCAATTATGTGAAAAAGCTTGAGAAAGAGTGGTTCCCACTCTACTATGAAGGTTTGGTAGAATTCTGCTGAGAATCCATTAGGTCCTGGACTTTTCCTTTTGGGGAGGTTTTTTGTTTGTTTGTTTGTTTTTCCTGAGGTAGGTCTCACTCTAGCCGAGGCTGACTTGGCATTCACTATGTAGTCTCAGGCTGGTCTCAAACTCATGGTGATCCTCCTATCTATTAGGGAGGTTTTTTATTACATTTTTAAATTTTACGGATGTAATAGTTTGTTTTGGAGATTTATCTGCTCTGGATTTAGTTTGGATAGGTGGTAGTGTGATGGGTCAGGCAGCTCCAGAGATACCCTCCCTTTGAGTGGGAGGTGTCTATCTAGAGCTAAAACCTAGGTGCTAAAACTGATTGGTCAGGTATGAACCAATCAGCTGTTTCTCAGACTCACCTGGGAAAACTTAAATTAACTTCCCTAGAAAGAAGCTTCCCTCTTTCCCACATGCCAGGCCAGCAGAAGGACTGCTAAATCTCCCGGTCTTAAAGGTAAGGCCTTCCCTTACCCCAGCCATTAGGCTCCAGATTTTTCCCACTTGAACCTCTCCTTCTCATGATGGGAGCCCTCTATTACTTTTTTCTCCTGCTGCTTGTTTAGCTAAACATAAGTTCTGTTGAATTCTCCCTGTTTCTCTCCCCACACTGGTGGCTGGAGAACTCTATAACTCCCCATGTTCCCTTAAATAATAATGTCTCCCACTATACCTTAATATCTTGTTGTCTATGATTTTAATTCTTTAACTTTGTAGACAATAATTTGGGTACTCATTAAATTTTGGGGTGCATTGGAATTTTTGCTGGGCATTATCTAAATTCTAACCTCCCAGCTCACCCCAATATAGTAGGTGTCTAGATATTCCTTGATTTCCTCTGGGTTATCCAATTTTGTGAAGCAAAGGTTTTGGAAATGTGTCCTGATAATTCTTCCAGTTTCACTGGTGTCTGTTGTGACCTTTTCCTTTCCATTTCTAATTTTGTTAATTTGAGGCCCCCCTCCCTCCCTCCCTCTCTCTCCCTCTCTCTCTCTCTCTCTCTCTCTCTCTCTCTCTCTCTCTCTCTCTCTCTCTCTCTCTCTCTCATTTTGGTTGACCAAACTGTCCAGGGTTTATCAATCTTGTATATTTTATGAAAGAACCAGCTCTTCATTTCATTAGTTTTCTTAATTGTTTTCTTTGTTTCCAATTTATAAATCTCTGCTGTGGTCTTAATTATTTCCTTTCTTCTGGAGCTGCTAGGGTTGGATTGTTCTTGCTTTTTTAATGCTTTTAGGTGGGTCACTACATTATTAATTTGACTTTGTCTTTGTTATGAAGGCATTTAGTGTTATAAAATTTCCCCTTAGAACTGTCTTCATTGTGTCCCATAAGTTTTGGTAAGTTTTATTATTATTATTTAATTAAAGAAAATTGAAATTTCCTTCTTAATTTCTTCTATGATCCATTCATTGTTTACTAGCATATTGCTCAGTCACCAGGAGCTGGTATTGTTTCTGTTGTTTCTCTTGTTGTAAATTTCTAGATTTAATCCATTGTGGGATGATAGGATGCAGGGAGTTACCTAAATTTTCTTGAACTACTGGAGGCATGTTTTATTCTTAATATGTGTTCTATTTTGGAGACGGTTCCATAGGGTGCTGCAAAGAATGTACATTCTGAAGAATTGGGATGAAATATTCTCTAGACTTCTGTTAGGTCTAACTAATCTAAGGTGTTATTAAGATCTATTGTTTCCCTGCTGTTTTTCTGATTGGACGATCTGTCTAGTGATGACAGTGGGGTATTAAAGTCTCCTACTATGATGGAATTGGAGTTCATTTCTGATTTGCTGTCAAGTAAGTTATGCTTTATGAAATGTGGTGAGCCTGTGTTTGATGCAAATATTATTATAGTGATATCTTCTTATTGAATTGTTTCCTCGAGGATTGAGAAATGGCCTTCTTTGTCCTTTTAAATCACTTTTTGTTTAAAGTCTATTTTGTTGAATATTAATGTAGCCACACTGGCTTGTTTTTTATTTCCATTTGCTTGGAAAATCATTTTCCATCCTTTCACCTGCAAGAGGTGTTTGTCTTTAGAAGTGAGGTGTTGTTATAATTCACATTAGCCTTTTGTTCTGTTGCACAGGCAAAGTGGAAAGAAGGAATGGAAGGAGAGAAGTAAGTACCATGTGAAGAACAATAACCATGAGGGTTGGGGAGATGGATCAATGGCTAAAGCCCTTGACCTGCAAGTGTGAGTGCTTGATTCTGGCTCCCTAGAGCCCTGTAAAACTGATGCAGTAGCAAGCATTTGCAATCTCAGTGTGCCTAGGGAATGGAGGTAAGAAGTAGAGACCTGAGACTCCTCTGGAAACTGGAGTTTCTCCTAGACTGATGAAGGGAACAATAAACAAGAGACCCTGCATCAAGCAAGGTAGGCAGCAAGGACCAGCACTGGAAAGTTGCCCTTGGACCTCCACATTGTGCTGTAGCAAGCGTTTGACTGTTCTCACACTAATGAACATCCACATACACTTACACTCATATCATAATACACTCTAAAAATAATTATAGTCACTGAGGAGTAATACTCACTTTATTCCAGGACAGTGGCTTTGGTTGATGTTCACTGTAATATAAATTTATGGGCTATTAAAATTCCAAGGCAGCCTGGACAGAGATAATCCCTTTCACAATTAAGGATTATGGGTTCTAAAAGATTTTCATGTTTGAGAAGCACAGTGCTAACTACAGCAGGAAAGAAGACAAAAGCAGACTTACCAAGTAGGGCAACAAGTTCATCCTTAGCTGTTAAAGTTTGGTGGTAGCAACCTGTGGGGACTACTTAAAGCTGTAGATGGTGACTTAGCCTTGATTCTATGGATAAGAGACAAAGGATATGAGCATTTATTAGAAACCTCCTACCTCCTTGTCTCTGACTGGTTACTGATATAAAGAAATGGAAACAAGAATGCAAGACTAAAATAACAAATGTTAGAGAGAGAGATCAATTAATTATCCATTTAATATCAAAGAGGTATGTCAAATAATTTAGAGGGGCAATGTTGTACTTTAAAATGGAAAACAAAGAAATTGAGATAAAAGTATAAGAATGAAAAGAATAATGTCTGAGAGCATGATTTCTGCAATTGGTATAATGGAAGTATTGGTTGGTTTAAAAAACAATAATGTAGCTACAGAATGAAAACATATTTGCAAA
This sequence comes from Zapus hudsonius, assembly GCA_004024765.1. Taxonomy (NCBI): domain Eukaryota; kingdom Metazoa; phylum Chordata; class Mammalia; order Rodentia; family Dipodidae; genus Zapus; species Zapus hudsonius. The sequence goes on along the minus strand of PVHP010038075.1, from coordinate 10,171 downwards.
TAATGTATCTGATCAGCAATTTGCATTTATAATACATAAAGATGTCATACAACTCCTTATTGTAAAGAAAAATTATTCTAAAATGGTCAGCGAATTTGAATCCCTAAATTAACAGTTCTCCATAGCATACATACAAATGGCCAACAACCACATGAAAAGATATTCAAAACCATCATGATTTGAACATACACAAGCACACATCAACACAAGACACACCAAGCAGGATGGCTCCCATTTAAAAAAGACTGTAAGTGCTGGCAGGGATGTCTAGAAAGGGGAACCCCTCATACATTGCTGATGAATTTGTAAAACGTGCAGCCACTTTGGAAAATAGTTTGAAAAGTTCCTCCAAATGTTAAATATAAAATTATTGTGTGATCCAACAGTTCCATGTCTAGGCATAACTTGTGTCACATAAATCATTGAATACAAGTGTTCACAACAGCATTGCATAATAGCTCCAAAGTGGAAAGACCTGAAATATCCATGAATGGATGAGTGGATAGATAAAAAGATGACATTATTGAAATGGAATATTTTTGGCCATAATTAGGAGCCAAATGCAAGCTCATGCTGCAATGTGGATGAATCTTGAAATTGTCAAGCAGAAGTCAGTCTCGGGGTTCTTATGTTTATGGTTGGACATAGGGTTTCTTTTGTAATTGATGAAAGTGTCCTAAAGTTAAATAATGGCAATATTTGAACTCTGAATATTCTTGCAGCAGTTATTTTCTTGTTGCTGGGTCACAACACCCAAGCAGAAGCAGCTTATGAAAGGAAAGGAATAATTCTGACTTTTAGATTAAATGTTTCTCAGGATTTAAGGACATGGACAGAATACCATTAGCCTCTTTGCCAGACTATCACATGAACTGCCTCTAGCCTAGATCCAGATAAGTCCTTTATTCCCCCCCCTCGCAACCTCATAAACTGAGCCTCCATAACCCACTCTTTTTTTAAACATATTTTTGGCAATAATTAGATATAGTGTATGAGCAAATCTTGTAGTGGTAACCCCATTTCCCTCCTCCCTGTCCCCAACCCACTGGGGCCCTCCTCAGAGGGCTTGCTGGATCAGTCCATTGGGTAGAGGGTTATGGATTGTACAAGAGGTAGTCAGTTTTTTTCTTCTCATTTGTATGTTGCTGCTGAGGGAGCAATGACTCACCACTGTTTACTTGACTGGATCACAAAAGTGACATTGAAAAGTGACATGAAATCATTCTTTCATCTGACCAAGCCAATCTTTGCTTTGTTTTCACTCACTCATCCCTTCCCATTTTCTTACAAATCAGGAAGGAAAATGGGACTTTTTGCTGAGATAAAGAAGACACGGTTACTCTTTTGTTACTTTAAAAGTTTTTACTTACTTTGTGTGTATGCACACGTATGTGCCGCATTGCATGTGTGGAGGTCTTTGCCTGCGTACCTCATTAAAAGGCAGATTTTCTCTCTCTGGTTTCTCACCTGAAGGAATTAAAAGAATGGGATATGGCTCAGTGATAGAGACTTTCCCAGCATGCACAAGGCTCTGGTTTCATACTCAGTACAACCAAAACAAAACAACCCATTATAATACAAAGAGGATTCAGAAGAATCTGGATGTGACAATGGAAGCAGAGGTCAGAATGTAGCAAAGGGCTGAGGAAAGAAGGAGTATCTGAAAACTGGAAATGTTAAGGAAACTGGTTGATTTCTACAGCTTCCATGGGGAACACAGCCCTACCAGCCAATTTTGGACTTTTGACTTCCAGAATAGTAAATTTTTGCTGTCTTTTATCATAAATTTGTGTTGATTTGCACAATCAGATTTTTGGGAACCATCACTTCCCAAGCCATTCCTTTGTTTTTTAAAAATATTTTATTTATTCATTTTCAAGCAGAGAGAGAGAGAGAGAGAGAGAGAGAGAGAGAGAGAGAGAGAGAGAGCACACCAGGGCCACCACCTTGTGGGTCTGGCTTATGTGGGTCCTGGGGAATTGAACCTGGGGCCTTAGGCACTGGAGGCAAGTGCCTTAACCGTTGAGCCATCTCTCCAGCCCCATTCCTTTGTTTTGAACTAGGAGTCTGTATAAGTCAGGCAGATCTGTGTGAATAGGAGATTATTAACCCCTGCTAGTAGAGTAGGGTTGATTCCCATGATGTCATCTCTCAAGGTGGCCCTGAGCTGTGTCCACCAACACTGTCATTCCTTTCCTTTCCATGAAAAAGTCTTCATATTGATGAGTGTTATGGAACACTTGACCTTGAGACTGAGTGAACACTCACCCTCATCGTTTTCTTTTTTATCACTACTTGGGTAACAGACAGCTGGACAGTTAGGAGCATGAATATAGAAACCATGATTCCTGAGCCCAACGTTAGAGGATGGGAGAGATCAAATCTTAATTTTTGGGCAATCTGGAATTTATTGCCTAACATATGGTTCAGCAAGTGATAGCTTAGTCAGTGGGTAATTACCACAGAAGGCAGACCTTCCTTGTTTTTTTGCCTTTTTGATGAACTATCATGCCAAATGACTTCTTATTGAAATGTTAGAAGTTTCCATTGTGTTTCTGTAAGTTAGCCTGAGTCCCAACAGATGGAGGCCCAGCAGCAGTTACGATGGATGACCATGGAGAGAGGCTTGTAAACAAAAGCGAACACTGATTAACTTCCCAACCGTCAAAAGCCTGAAGCATCCTCCTACATTTGGATTTTATTGGAGGAAAAAAAAAGTGATGGGACTAATGTTCCCTGAAATTCTTTACTCCTGTGGGAAAATAGCCTGGGCTAGGTTATATGTGTTATAAACTGTGATGATCGAGTACACACTGTCCAATTAAATTGAGCTAATCTGACACATATGTGCTGGTGTGGATTATTGTTAATAGGCTAGGAGGTGATTACGGAAGTGGTTTTTGGTTCCCATGAATGGCTGTAATGGGTATTATTTGCACAATGAGCCATTTGAAAACACTTGTTTTCTGGATTTCATTTTCTGAGTCCTTCTTTGTGTGCAATCAGATTGAGAATCCCTGTTTTCTTGTGTCTCTGAGCCACCAGGCAGAACCCCCTGAAAGTCATTGCTGCCAAGTTCCCTACCATTTCCCCTGTGTCCTCCCTCCACCACCTGTGCTCCTGGTGATGCCTGTTCACTGCAAAAAGCATTGTGCTCAGTGAATTTTGTGCCTTGATGTTTTGATTTGCCTAGTACATTCACTGGTACTGGGGGAGCCTGAAAACCGAAGGGGGAACAGTGAAGCTTTCTCCTCATTTTGCTTTCTGTTCATGAGTTGAGCTCTGCCACCAACTGTTGCACAATGTTCTGCCTCCCTACAGGCCACAGACTCCGTGCCAACTGACATGGCAGGGAGTCTCCAAAACAGGAGCTAAAATAAACTCTTTTCCACTATAACTTGGTTATTTCAAATATTTGTCATAATAATAGAAACCTCACATGGACCCTCACCCCCAACCCCCCAATATCTGTTGTGCGTGCATTGAACCTAAAGACCAATTTAGGGAGAGCTGACATTTTTTTGAAATCTAAATGTATTTATTTGTGTTTTCACAATTTCACACATGTCTATAATGTATTTTCTTCATATTCACACCCACTGTGCTTTCTTAACCCACTCCACTCCTACTGTGTGCGCCTTTCCTTCTTCCTGCATTTCATAAAAACGTTTATCTCTCCATTTATTACGTCTTCTTTATCTTGGTACTATTTTCAGATTGAAGCAGTTCACATAGTTTATTTTTTAACATTTTATTGACAATGTCCATAAATCTAGATAATATGCCATGATCAAAATCCTTTCCTGGGCTGGAGAGATGGCTCAGCAGTTAAGGCACTTGCCTCCAGTGCCTAAGGCCCCTGGTTCAATTCCCCAGGACCCACATAAGCCAGACCCACAACTTGGTGGCCCTGGTGCATTCTCTCTCTCTCTCTCTCTCTCTCTCTCTCTCTCTCTCTCTCTCTCTCTCGCTGTATTTCTCTGCTTGAAAATGAATAAATAAAATATTTTTTTAAAAAATCCTTTCCTACCACTTCTCCTCTCTCCTCCCAAACTCTTTTCCCACTGAATTTCTTCTTTGAAACTAGTGTCTCTTCTATTGTGATATCATCGTTTTGTCTTCCTATTACACAGCTCTTGTGTCCGACGCCACTGTGAGGTCATGACTATCAAGATCACTTTGTGTCTGGATGACAGCATTATAAATACTTTTCCCCCTTGATTCTTACATTCTTTCCAGTGTGCAGAGATGTCTCACTTAGTGCCAAACGCTCCACTGTCGTTTCTTCTCAGCATTACGGTGAGCTTTGAGTCACACTAATGGTCACCACCATCTGAAAAGAGGAGCTTCTCTTGCCAAAAGTGAGAGCAGCATTAATAAATGGGCATAAACATAAGTGTTTAGAGGGCAGTTTGGTGGACATAATATGTGCATTTAGCCAGACAAAAATCATGGTTGGTTTCTTGCCTAGGGCTTATGTCTTGTTCCTCAGCTATAGGTTTTTGACTAGGTTTTTAATACCAGGCATGATACCCCCCTCCCCTGGAATCAGAAAGCAGTTTGTTTCCCCCTATAACAGACATCCCACCATTGCACCATTTGGTACATTTGGCTTGGCTGTAAGGCGTGCAGGGCCCACTGCTAGTTAACACTATCGATAACTTTTCTTTCCCCAAAGGCTGACTGTTGCATGGCTTTTCCAGTATCTGGACAGCTAGTTAATCGGGAGGAGTCTTAGAGCTCAGCTCCAGCTTGATTTCTCCGGGTCCTGAAATCTCAGAGTTGCTTTTCTTTGATGACTAAAGATGTTGGACGTCTTTTTAAGTGTATAATAGCTATTTGCATTTCTTCCTTTGAGAATTCTCTGTTCAGTTCTTGTTATAGACAGCTCACACTGCTGGGATAAACCTTCAAACCAGGCACAGTTTATGGGAGGAAGAAGGGATTTATTTGAAGCTCCACAGATCCAGCAGAGAGTCAAAATCCACCACCAGCATCTTCAAAAGCAAGCTGAGAAGAATGTGTATTCGGCAGAAATTGAGGATTATTCTGTAGATGTCTGTTATGTCTGTTTGATCTATGGTGTTTAGCCTCCTGGTTTCTATGTTTGTTTCTGTTTTGAGGATTTTTCTATTGGTGATAGTGAGGTATTAAAGCCTCCTACTATTATTACACTGGGATTTATATCTGCTTTATTGTCTACTAAACTTTGTTTTATAGAATTAGGTGCCTTTATGTTTGATGCATATAAGTTTATGATTATAATATCCTCTTGTATTGTTCCTTTAATGACTATGAAGTGGCCTTTTAATCTCCTTTGATTACTTTTATTTTAAAGCCCTTTTTGTCTGAATCCAGTATACCCACTCCTGCTTGATGCTTGTTTCTGTTTGCTTGAGGGTGTGTATCTTTAATTGTAAGGTGGGTTTCTTGTAGACCGAAAATGAATTGAGTCCAGCTTCCAGATCTAATCTGTTAACCTGTGTATTTTTATTGGAGAGTAGAGCCCATTAGCATTCAGAGCTATAATTGTGAGGCAAGAGTTAATCCCTGTCATGTTGAAGGGTTTGTGGAGTATTTTTTTTTTTGGTCTTTGCATGCTTTATGTCCATTCTAGTTTTGATTATTTCTTTTTCTCTCCTCACGTGCATGTTGGTTTATCTTTTGAGTGGAGTATTCCATGCAGGGTTGGCTTGATTGATGTTCATGACATCATATATTTGGTTTATATAATGAAAGGTTTTTCTTTCCTCTTCTATTATGTGGGATAATTTTACTGGTTATAGTAGTTTGGGTTGGCAGTCACGGTCTTTTAGCTTTTGAAATGCCCTGTTCCAAGCTCTTCTGGCTTTAAGACTTTTCATTGAAAACTTGGATGTATTTCTTCCATTCCTGTTTTTATTTCTTACATTTGTGTCTCTTGACTTATTGCTACAGCCAAAACTTCCAGTACTATGTTAAATACAAGTAGAGAAAGTGGACACCTTTGTCTTGTTCCTCATGTTAATGGAAATGCTTTAAGTTTTCCCCATTTACTGAAATATTGGCTACTGGTCTGTCAGCCCTCATTGTGTTGATACATTTACCTTCTATCCTCAGTTTCTTTAACACTTTTTGTATGAAAGGATGTTGGATTCTGTGGAATTTTTTTTGTATCTGATGAGATGATTATGTGATTATTGTCTTTCAGTCCATTTATATATGGTGCATTACATTTATCCATTTGCATATGTTGAACCATCTCTGCATCTCTGAGTAAAACACACTTGATTTGGGTATATGATCTTATTGATTGTATTTCATTTGCCAGTATTTTTGTTCTTTGAAATTTTTCATATCTATGTAAATCAGGTGGATTGGTCTGTAATTTTATTATGTCCTGTCATTGTCTGGGTGTGATGATTAAGTTTTGTTGTCAACTTGACCTGTTAACAATCCACAGTAATCTTGAGTGTTGAGTTGCAGATTTTCTCCAAATTGAAGAGAGAAAGGAGACTCAGGGGATTCAGGAAGTCATATTAACTGGAAACAAATATCCCTTCCTCAGAGGGCAGTCCAGGAAGGAAATTCGAGACACAGGAGGTCAACAAATCTGGGGAAGGGTTGCAAGACCCCTCCCCAAGGCTATGTAAGGGGAAGCCCCCCCCCCCTCTCTCTCTCTGTCTCTCCTCTCCTTCTGTCTGGCTTCTAGTGGTTACTGTGCCTAGGATGTGCATCTGTACTACTTATCTATCCCTTAGTCGGCATTGGAACGAATTTTCTTCAGCCTTCCAGCCTGGACTGAATACCAGTGGCTCCCCAGGAAGCCTTTAGGCCTTCAGTGCTGAATTGGGACTGCTGAGGCATCAGCCACATGAACTAAGCAGCTACTGGTTCCTTGATTCTTGGATTTGCAGACCACTCTTGTGGGACTGCTGTGAACTAATCCAGTAAGTCCCCCTTTTTGATACAATTCATTCTGTTGGTTCTGTTCCTCCAGAAAAGCCTGACTAATGCAGTGGGTTTGGTATCAGAGTAATCTTAACTTCATAAAAGGAGCTTGGTAGTATTTTTTTTCTATTTTATGGAAAAGTTTGAGAAGCACTGATATTGGTTCTTCTCAGAAGGTGGGATAAAATTCATGAGTGAATCCTTCTGGGCCTGGACTTATTTTATTTTATTTTATTTTTTTTAAATATTTTATTTATTTATTTTTCAAGCAGAGAGAGAGAGAGAGAGAGAGAGAGAGAGAGAGAGAGAGAGAGAGAACACCAGGGCCACCACCTTGTGGGTCTGGCTTATGTGGGTACTGGGGAATTGAACCGGGGGCCTCAGGCACTGGAGCCAAGTGCCTTAACCACGGAGCCATCTCTCCAGCCCTGGACTGTCCTTCCGACCACCTCCTGATCCTGAGAGCACGTGACCTCCTGAGCCCCGCACCCAACCTCATGTGACCAACCAGACCCCAACCTGAATGTTTTTCCCTTTAAATGCCCTGTTGTAAACCTGCCTCGCGCGCTTTTTCGCCACCCTTGGTGAAAAATGCCCGGCAGCTCGCTTTTCCTCCTATTAAAAACCTTTCCTTTCAGAGTGGTCTCTCGTGGTCATTTCCATTCTAACAGGCTATACTTTCATAATTATTTGATCACATAAATGGATTGATTTCCTTATAGATTTCAATGGCCCATTTTTCGTTCAGTAGTGTATTTCTTATTTTTTGTGAAATTTTCATGGACTGCTAAAAAGAATGTATATTCTGTAGCACTTGGATGGAATGTTACCTGGATATCTATTGGGTCCATTTGTTCTATGCTGACATGTAATCAAAGACCTCTGCTTATTTTTTGCCAGGATAACTTGTCAATTTGCAAGAGTAGGGTATTGAAGTCACCCACTACTATTTGACTTGGATAATTTGTGACTTTACATTGTGTAGTGTTTGTTTAATGACATTGGGTGTGCCCACATTCTGTGCATGTATGTTAAGAACTGTAATGCCCTCCTGTTGGATTGCTCCTTCAGTATAAAGTGACCTTCTTTATTTCTCCTAACTAATGTTGGTTTGAAGTTGCCACATCAGAACACTAACACTCAAGTTTTCTAGGCCTGTTTGCTTGAAATGCCATTTTCCACCTTTTCACTTTAAGGCAATGACTATCTTTATGGAAAGGTGAGTTTCTTGAAGGCAACAAACAAAAAGGTCCAGACTTTAATCCAATGTATATATTATCTATTGTCTTTTTATATGTTGCTGAAGTGATTTTATTAAAAAAATATTTTATGAAGGATTTTTATGTTTATAGAAAATATTAGTCTTTAATTATATAAAGGGAATTTCCTATTTTACTTTAGTATCTTTTCATATTGTTGCTTTACTATTCTTTGTTTTCCTAGAATCCGCAAGAGTTCTCATATTCATCTCTGTTATAAGCTATCTTCATTTTTTTCTCCTTTTCTTTTTAAACTTTTACTGGCTTTACTATGCTTAAAATAACTTTGGCTTTATTGATTTCATCTTGGTCTTTTTCCTATTTCATGAGTTTATTTATATCTGTTATTTCGCTAAGTTTCTGTGGGTGTACTTGGCTGTAATTCAGAGAGTTCAAAATTAATAGTCACACTGATGAGTGGGTTGTAAGTTCCTTTTCTTTTACAGGTTTTAAGTAGAGAGACTGAATAGGAAGAAAGGACAGAAAAAACATATGTAGAACTGTAGGTTATTAGGGTACAGATAAAAATTTGATCAGGAAGCATAGAGCTATGTGCAAACTAAACAAGAAACAAAAGGAGAAATGGGAATATTTTGGGGGTGTCAAGGCAGGAAATGTTGGGGTTTTGGGTAAAGTTCTAAATCCCTCACTATTTCTTTTTTATTATTTATTTCTTTTGGTTTCTAAGTTTTTTTCTTTATTATCCATAATTAGATACACTGAATGAGTAAATAATGTGTTGGTATCCCCAGTTCCCTGATTTCCCTCTTCCCTGTCCCCATTCAGCTGGGTATCCTCTTCTATGGGCAGTCTGGTCAGTCCATGGGGTAGGGGGTTAGGGAGAGCCTAGGAGTCAACCCAGTTCCACCACCCTTTGTATGTTGTTACTGAGGGGGGCGTTGTCTCTGGATATTTTCTTCTACCATGTCTCTTACAGTCTTTCTGCTCCCCTCTTCCACTCAGTTCCCTGAGTCATGGTGGGTGTTCTTTATTGTTGAGGTCTTAGGTGCCTCTGTACTTCTGCTTTAGGTTGTGTTGAAAATTGTTGGTGTCTGTCTGTCTGGTTTATCCTGGGTTGACTGATTGGCTGTGGTTATAGGTCTCTTGCTTATCCCACCACTCTCTGTGGGGTTCCATATGAAACCTCCATGGTAGGTCTGGTGTGGCTCATCTCTTGCCATGATGTCAGCTATCAGCCTGTGGTTTGTTGGTAGGGTTGGAAGAGCCACAGCTCTCTCACTGCCTTCTGAAAAATAAAAACAGAATCTCCAGCAGAGAGTGAGATCAGTGTAGGTTAACTGAGATACACATTTCTGAATTGGATAGATTCTATTGTGAGTAGCCTCTTTGTAAATCACTTGTAAAGTGCATTTCTCTTTGGGGTCCCAAGATTTTGGTTCCCAGTGCATTTTGCACTGAGTCCCCAGTTCCAGTTAAGGGCTCCCTGTCACTAAGTGGATTAGTTGGCCAAATTAAAAGCTGTTGATTGCCTCCCCCAGGCTTTGTCGCCTCCACTGCACAAGTGTTCATGTCTTGGTTATCTGTTCTCTCCCAGTAGGAAGTGTGTTCAGCCTACTCATGGCCACAGACTGTGTTTTATATCAGTGGTCTCTGTTTACTCCAACTGTTGTTGACCAGCTTCCCCTGGCAGCTTATGCAGTACCTTCCAGCACTGCACTAACTACCATCTGGGGGCTGGTTACCATTCTGGACCTTGCAGGGTCTCTAGATGCTGATAGATGGCTTTCTGTGGTTTCTTCAGCAACAGGTTCCTACCTCAGGCCTGGGGTGGGCATTCAAGACCTTTGACAGAATTCTGTCTTGTTTTTGGAACCTCATGGGTCACTTTGGTCAACAGCTCAGTGAGAATCCCTCACTATTTCTGCCCAAGGAAGTTTGGAAGTGTGGAGGTGAGAAGGACTTTCTCTGGGCAGAAAGGGAGTTAATACTGGAATGTGAGTCACTTCATGATAGAAATGAAA
>PVHP010038074.1:0-16973 GCA_004024765.1 Zapus hudsonius | reverse complement strand
CCAAGTGGCTGCATGCCAGTGGGCCGGAGAATCCCCGGGAGTGTTACAACTCTGGGAGCACAGCTCCCTTGGGGAACACGGCTCCCTTGGGGAACATGGTTCCCCGTGTGTTCAGCTCAGTAACGGGCAAAGACACCCAGGGGAAATGAGGTGGAAAGATTTCCCGTTTATTGTAGGAACACCGTTGGTTATATAGGGAAGCAGGAAGAGGCAGGGGCAGAAATGGGCAAAGGAGGTTGGCAGTGATCAGCGACCTGTGAATGCCTGCTTTGCATGTGGATGTGACCTTAGGCTCGTATCAGATGGTGGGGGCAAAGGAACTGTCACCTTCCAGGCACAGTGGGGGTGAGAACCTGGATTCATGTGGCTTGCTTAGAGAGCCTGGAGTGTTAGGGTTAAGGATGGAGCTGGGAAACGCCTACCGGGTTTACCGAGGTTTCAAACCTGTTCAACATTCTTTTAACCCTATGTCCTCCGTGTCCCATTTAGCAATACCAACAGACTAGGACATGAGCCTATTCCCATCCTTTGCTCATTTTTCTGTTGAGGTTTTCTTCTGAAAGCTCTTTATTCCATGAGGGATATAAACCCTTTGGCAAGCCCTTCTACGTGCCCCCCACCACCACCACCATGCTGTCGGCTTGGTTTCTAATGTCTTCTGTCCATGGGATATTTGGGGTTTTGTTTTTAAATATTATTTTTATTTGCAAGCAGAGAGAGACAGAGAGTATGGGTACACTAGGGCCTTCAGCCATGCGAAAGAATGAACTCCAGATGCATGTGCCACTTTGTGCATCTGGCTTTACGAGGGTACTGGGGAATTGAGCCCCGGTTGTTAGACTCTCCAGGCAAGTGCCTTAACTGATGAGCCATCTCTCCTGCCCTCATTTGGTTTTTGTCGATTTTGTTTTTGTTTGTTTGAAACAGTCTCCTGCAGCCCAAGCTGACCTTGAAATCACTATGTATTCCCAAATGACCTTGAACTCCTGGTCCTCCTGCCTCCACCTCCCATATGCTGGGATTACAGGAGTGTGTCACCACCACCTGCTCGATGGATTGTCCATGAAGGCACATGGATTTTCTGTCTGGTTAAGAAGATCACTTACTGGAGCTGGGGAGGGTGTAGCTCAGTTGGTAGAGTGCTTGCCGAGTGTGCACAAAGCCTAGATTCTATCCCCAGCACCACTTAAAACCAGCCTGGAATTCCAGCTTTCAGGAGATGGAGGCAGGGGGATCATGAGTTCAGGGTCATTTTAGAATACATAGTGAGTTAGAGGCTGGTCTGGGCCTCTACATAAGACTCTGTCAAAAATAATTAGGCTGGAGAGATGGCTCAGTAGGTTAAAGGCACTTGCTAGAAAAGCCTGTCAGCCTGGGGTTCAAATCCCCAGCAACAACGTAAAGTCAGATGCAGAGTGGTTCATGTGATGCTGTCCTACGACAATCGAAGGCAGAGCTGTGACACGTGCACACAAATATAAATAAACTTTTATAAACTTACTTACTTGTTAATAATTAGATACATTGTATGAACAAGTCTTGTGGTGGTACCCCCATTTCCCTCCTCTCTGTCCCCAACCTGCTGGGGGCCCTCCTCAGAAGGATTGTTGGACCAGATCTCGGAGCAGGGGGTTATGAATTGTAGAAGTAGCATAAATAATTTTTTTTTAAAAATCACTCAAGAGTCAGCTGGGCATGGTGGTACATGCTTTTAAATCTCAGCACTTTGGGGGGGGGAGCTGAGGTAAGAGGATTACTATGAGTTTGGGGTCAGCCTGGCACTACAGAGTGAATTCCATCCAGGTTATCCTGGGCTAGAGCGAGACACTACTTCAAAAAAAAGAAAAGAAGAAATCAATCTGAGCCCCTCCTCAAGGTTTCTAAGAGTTGCTCCAGATGATGGTGGTCCCCCGGGAAAGCAGCACAGCGCTTTAGCTCAGCTCCAGTGAGGGGCCTCGGCTGAGGCCTCTGCTTTCAGCAAGGATCACAATGGCTATAGGAACAGATCTGCCTGGGCCGCATAAAGGCTATGGCATGTCTTGCTACTTGGGATGCCTCTGAATGTCACATGTCTGCAGAAAATAGCCACGGATCAGAGGGACTCAGATGTTCTCTGCTGCACAAAACCCACAAGACCCTGTTTAGTTTCCCATTTGGTCTTGACTGCTGGGAGGTCTGGACCCAAATGTATTGTGGTGGCCTGGAGAGATGGCTCAGCAGTTAAAGGTGCTTCTATCCAAATGTATTGCCCACATGCAGAGGTGAGCAGCAGACCCTGGGTGCGAGAGTGCCCCACTCCAAACCACATACACACCCCTTTTCGTTGAGCCCTTTCTTGGACTGCCCTCAGGCACATGTGGGTTTGTTTTAAATCCCTTGGGAAACAGAGAAGGCACAGATGGAGACATAAGTAAAATGGCTTTAAAAGAACGGCATGGTCAACCTGGTGGAAGCCCACCACTTGGAAGGTGGAGGTAGGAAGATCAGGAGTTCAAGGCTATCCTGGGCTACATGAGACCCTTTCTGAAGAACAAGAGGAGGAGGGAGTATGTGTGTGCACCTGCGGAGGCCAGAGGGCAACATCAGGCATCTTCCTTGGTCACTCTCCACTTCTTTCCACTTTATTTTTTTTTAATATTTTATTTATTCATTTTTCAAGCAGAGAGATACAGAGAGAGAGAGAGAGAGAGAGAGAGAGAGAGAGAGAGAGAGAGTACCAGAGCCACCACCTTGTGGGTCTGGCCTATGTGGGTCCTGGGGAATTGAACCGGGGGCCTCAGGCACTGGAGGCAAGTGCCTTAACCACTGAGCCATTTCTCCAGCCCCCACTTTATTTTTTGACACCTAGTTTCTCGCTCAACCTGGAGCTTATCAATTCAGCCAGACTAGCTAGCCAGCAAGTCCCAAGGATCCTCCTGTCTCCACCTCCTCAGAACTGGGATTACTGGTGTGGATCAACATGCACAAATATTTTTGTAAGTACAGGGGATCCAAACTCAGGTTCTCATGCTTACATGAGAAACATTTTACCAACGGAGCCATCTCCTCAACTCTGATTAACTTTAAATTAATCAATTAAATTTTCACAAATGCTCTGAAAGAGAGAGTACAGTGAAAAATCTCACAGTGATTCTCCTACCTCTTTTTTTAAAAATATTTTATTTATTGGCAAGGAGGGAGAGGGAGAGGGAGAGGGAGGGAGAGGGAGAGAGAGAGAGAGAGAGAGAGAGAGAGAGAGAGAGAGAGAGAGAGAGAGAGAGAGAATGGGCATCTTGCCACTGCAAACAAAATCCAGAGGTATGTGCCACTTTGTACATCTGGCTTACATGGGTAATGAGGAATTGAACTTGGGCCATCAGGCTTTGCAGGAAAGCACCTTTAACCACTGAGTGATATCTCCATCCCCAGAAAAACATTCTTTTGATTGATTGATTTGTAAACCAGGGGATGGGGGAAATGGGTGCACCATGGCCTCCAGCTGCTGCAAATGAACTCCAGATACATGTGCCACTTTGTGCATCTGGCTTTACGTGGGTACTGGGGAATTGAACTTGGGTCCTTAGGCTTTGCAGGCTAGCACCTTAACCTCAGAGCCATCTCTCCAGCCCCCCAGAAAAACATTCTTGACAGGCATGGTGGTGTGGGCCAGCACTCAGGAAGACCTCTGTCAGTTTGAAGCCAACCTGGTCTACATAAGGAGACCTCCTTATCAAAAATAAAAAAAAAATAGAGCCAAGCATGGTGGTGCACACCTTTAATCTCAGCACTTGGGAGACAGAGGTAGAAGGAGTGTTGTGAGTTCAAAGCTGTCCTGAGGCTACATAGTGAATTCCAGGCTAGCCCAGGCTACAGTGAGACTCTACCTCAAAAAATACATTAAAAAAAAGAAAGAAAGAAAAAAGACCAGCTGAAATCAGCACCCTGCAATAGGCAGAGATTCAGCCAGATGTAAGTGCCTACCTGAGGGCATCGCTGGGCCAGTGCCCACTAGATCAGCAAAGATCCCAAGACAGCCTGCTTTCCCCGGTGACAGAAGGAAAGCATGGGTGGGGGTTCTTCACCCTGAAAAGGAAAAAGAACAGGGCAGGAGGGCATGTTCTTACTCCCCATCTCCTGGAATATTCTCAAGCATTCTGGAAGCCTTGGGAAGTTAATGGGAGAGGCAAATTAATAAAGCCACTGCTCATGACAAACAAATAGTGTGCTTCACTCGAGGAAGAAATGAAAGTCTAACGGCATTCCCTTGGGGAGGTGGCGGCCAAGGAACCATAGAGTCACTGGCCCTCCAAAGTTAGCATCAAGAGCAACCTCATGTTCAACCTGTTCTGAGATCAATTCCCCACCTTGCCAGCCAGAGCCCAACAGCTCTGCACCCATGGGCCTGACCCAAAGAATGGTCTTTGGTAGTCAGTCTTTCTGATTTTATGTCTTTGTGAATACAGATAAAGTTTGCATCTCCCAAGCCTTCCATATTCAAGGCATTTATCCCTCATCCATCCACACATTCCTCCACTGAGGGCCTGGTGGACTCGGCCTCAGGTGCATGCATAGTCCTTTTCTATTGCATGTGGTATTCTTTGAGTTTCCAGGCTCATTGTTACCTCCCAGGGGAGAGTGGCCTTCATCCTTGCCCCTCAAATCCCACTGCGATGCTATCCTCTCTGATTCCCTGTTCCAGTTCCCTGAACTCATACCCACTCATACCTGGCATACTGATTTCACTTGATTCCATGGATGGATCCTTTCTGAGACTAGCACACATGGAAGATCCACGGATACCATGCTAGATCTGATCCTCTAAGGAGCAGACACTAAGAGAGATGCAACGTGCAAGGATTTTATTAGGGAAAATACCTATAATATAATGGAGGAAGGAACTGTGGAAGCCAGGAAAGCATCAGACTGTGATGCAAGTTATATCCCTCCAGCTGAAGCCACCTGTTAGAGAAGTCTGATGTCCCTCAGGAACAGGCCACACAGTGTCCCCACCATACTCGTCTTTTGCCTGAGAATAGCCCATGGGACATCTGGCCCTGGTGCAAACACAGCAGTGCTGGACTCAGAGCAGATCAGTGGGGACCCTAGGTTATTATGCCCTGCCGGTACAAGTCCAGGAGAGGTATTCTTATAGTTACTCCAGATGTTCATTAACTTGGGTTGAAATAAGGTTTCTCTGATGGCTTTGTTCCTTTATCGGTGATGTCAACAGAAAGCCAGCAGGTGTGCGTGTGCATGAGTATATGTGTGTGTGTGTGTGTGTGTGTCTGAGTGTCTGTGTGTACTATTTATCTGTGTATGTCTGTATTTTTATATTTGTGTGCATGTGTGTTATATCTGGACCGTGTGACTATATACATGCCTAACTCTGTGTATATCTCGTGTGTGTGTGTGTGTGTGTGTGTGTGTGTGTGTGTGTGTGCACTCGCATGCTCCTTCAGCAAGAATAACATCTTGCAGCCACATCTGTATCTCAAAAGCCTAATCCAACCACATCCCTCACCCCTGCCTCTGTTGCTGCCTTTCAGACCATCCTGGTAGGTGACAGTGGCGTTGGGAAGACATCTCTGCTGGTTCAGTTCGACCAGGGCAAGTTCATCCCAGGCTCCTTCTCAGCCACTGTGGGCATCGGATTCACAGTAAGCATTCACTGGCACTGTCAGTTCTGGGGACCCCATGTGTCTGTCAGGAACAGGTGGTACTTGTGTGGAACCATGAGAGGAAGTTGAAGGAGAGGATTGTTTGCCAAGGTGTAGGTGAGCTGCTAGAAACCAGGATGAGTGGGGTGTGGCCTTGGGTGGTGTGGAGGCTCCATTTCACCCTGAGCCTAAAGACCAATAAAGCCTGGGGGCAAAGAGACATACTGGGTAAGTCACTGGCAGGAGCTATGTGACCATAATGTGGAGGGACACTGGAACCCGTGGGAACCTCCCAGGGTGTTGACCAAGGAAACAACTCTTCTTATCCCACGTGGATTTTTCTCCTGTTCTCTATGTCCCTCTGGGACTCGATTGGCTCCCACAACTTGAAGCAGAAAGTAAAGGGATATCTGGGAATAGATGCCATGGTGGTTTGATTCAGGTGTCCCCCACAAACTTATGTGTTCAGAATGCTAGGTCCCCAGCTGGTGGCAATTTGGGAATTAGAGCCTCCTGGAGGCAGTGTATTGTTGAAGGCAGGCTTATGGGTGTTACATCCAGCTTCCCCTTGCCAGGGTTTGGCACACTCTCCTGTTGCTGTTGTCCCCCTGATATTGGTCAGGAGGTTATGTCTAGTCTCTGCTCATGCCACATTTTCCCCTGCCATCATGGAGCTTCCCCTCAAGTCTTATAAGCTGAAATAAACCTTTTCCTCCCACAAGCTGCTTGTGATCGGGTTCTTTGTGCCAGCAATGAGGAGTTGGCAACAACAGACGCTCAGGTCAGCCTCCTGGCCATGGAGAACCTGGAGGCAAAGGAATGACAAAGTTGGCAGCACCATGCTAGCTTTATGGAGCCAACAGGCAAGACCCGAAGTCTTGTTTTCCATCCTTGGTCTCTCCCTGGGCACAGGATGGGGTGGAGGACAGCTTTGATTAGGCAGTACTCTGAAGCCCCTTCTGCCCAGAGCCCTCTGCAGTCCCCAAGTCCTGCTCCACCACAAATGCCAGCCTCTCTGTCTTTCCCTGTGTTTCCCTGTGTCGAGAAACCTTCCAGAGGGCTTCACTCCTCTCCCCCATCATTGAGTCTCCAGAATCCTAGTGACTTGAAAACCGGAAAGGACAAATGTCATTTCTTGGATGCTGTAACTGTAAGGCTCTGGGAGGATCAGAGCACAGGGTCTATGAGGTCACATCCTAGGCTGGAACACGGCATACCATGTTAGTTGTAGAAGAAAGATGGAGAAATCTAGCAGTGGCCTTGCCCATGGGATCAGGAGAAGGGCAGGATTCAAACTGGATGTGGCAACAGGTGACCATCTAGGAGATAAGCTAGATGGAGAGGCTGGCCAGGCCATGAGCTAAGAATTAGAATCTGTCCTGAAACAGCAGCATCCATATACTCCCAAGACTAGGCCCAGCTGAGCCCAAAGGAGGGCTGGACAGAGTAGGGCTGAGTCTCAGGAGACCAAGAGAGCCTTAGCAATCCCTAGGGAGGCCTCAAACCTACCTGGAAGTGAGCTGGATGTCCTTGTACCAAAGGTTGCTCACTCCTGCCCATACCAGGCTGTCCTCACAGTCACACCACATCTCTTGTGTGTGGTCGGACCAAGGAGCCTGGCCAGCCTCAGCCAGGACACGGCTCTCCTGCTGTCCTTGAGATGGACACTCAACTCAGCATCCAGAAGCTCATCAGCTTGTACTGAGTAAGGATAGAGGCTGGGGAACCAGGGTCAAGAACTTGACCTTGGGCCATAAATGGGCACAACTCCACTCCACAGCTGGGAACCAAACTGAGGGGAATCCCAGACTGGTGATGACAGGCAGGGCTACCGCATGTGATAGAAACCGCAAGAAGAAAGCCTGATGGGGCCCAGCCACAGCCCTCTGTTGCATACAGAGAGCTCCAGCTCTGACTATGGCAATGTCTGTTAGCCTGGCTCCCTTCCTGCCCCACTGTCCAGTGCTCGGGACCCACTATTCCTGCCCTGTCTATTCCACTGCCCCAAACAACTGGATCTTTGCCCTGCGTCTAGTCTTCCATTCCCACTGGGGCAAAGATGCTCTTTGAATCTCTGTTCCAAATGTCACTGGTCCCACGGCCCCCAGAAACCCACTACAAGACCCTTGATTATTGATCTGTCATCCACTGAGACATTTTATTTTTTAAAAAATATTTTATTTACTTATTTTCAAGGAGGAAGGGAGAGAGGGAAGGAAGGAGAGAGAGAGAGAGAAAGAGAAAGGATGGGCTCCAGTCGCTCAAACAAACTCCAGATACATGTGCCACTCTATGCATTTGGCTAATTTATGAGGGTACTGGGGAATTGAATCCAGGTCACTAGGCTTTACAGGCAAGCACCTTAACTGCTGAGCCATCTCTTCAGCCCCAACAGAGACATTTTAAATACCACAAGGAGTTGTTAATTTGTGAGTGCCCTGAGCCTGGGTCTAGCTATAGTCTAGACTCCAAATTGAGAGTAACTGAAGCAGAAGGGGTCACCAAGCGCCTACTGGCCCTGCTCAGGAGGCTGAGTACAGCCAGGGGAGGGAAGGCGATACAGAAAGGACTTGGGTGATGATTCTGAGGCTTTCCTTTACCAAAAAAGTTACAGGCCCATTGCCTTCTGGCTATGAATCCAGCCAATAGTTTGTGTAGACAGCTCTCAAATCCTGATATTCTCCAGGTCTTCCATCACCAGCTCTGCCATACTAGCCACACAGTTCTATTGTCCCATTAATGGGCTTCCTGGGATTCTCACATTGATAGGTAGTCAGACCTTTGTCCTTCTTTTTTTTTATTTTTAAAAAATATTTTATTTATTCATTTTCAAGCAGAGAGAGAGAGAAAGAGAGAGAGAGAGAGCAAACCAGAGCCACCACCTTGTGGGTCTGGCTTATGTGGGCACTGGGGTATTGAACCCGGGGCCTTAGGCACTGGAGGCAAGTGCCTTAACTGCTGAGCCATCTCTCCAGCCCAGACCTTTGTCCTTCTTATTGCCCCAATTCAAAACAATTATCTTCCTTTTAGTTTTTCTTGTTTCTTTTTTTTTTTAAGCAGGAACTCACTGTAGCCCAGGCTGATCACTCTGTAGTGCAGGATGGCCTTGTGAGAACTCATAGTGATCCTCCTAACTCTGCCTCCCGAGTGCTGGGATTAAGGTGTGCATCATGCTTAGCCTAATGTCACTACTCTCTTCAGAAGCCATGCTTTCCTGAGTCCTACTTTACACAGGCTTTTCTGACCAAACTGCAAGTTTTTCCAGACTTTCTGTCCGTCCTGCCTTTTGCTCCTGGTTCTCACCATAAACCTGGCTAAAAGCAGCCAGCTATCACCATGCCATAGCCGACATGCTGAACTACCTCATAAATGACTCCACCAGATGAGTTAGGCCAAGGCTTTTGAACCCAGCCTCCCCACAAAGTCTGAGGGCACAGGCAAAATGTAGCCATGCTCTTAGACAGACTGTAACATGAATGGCTTTTACTCCAATTCCCAGAGATGAACACAGTCCTTGTGTTCATCTCATATCTCATAAACACCTTTACTATCCACATATCTATCAGCATTTTGGTCTCCTATATTCCCATAAGACTTGCCTATTAATCAGTTTACAGCATTCCGTGGTTTTCTAACTCATGTCTTCAAACTCTTCCAAGTTCCTCCTGCCAGTCAGTTCCAAAGGCTTAAGAATCACATGATCAGTTTCAGTCATAGCAATAGCCCCACTCCTGGTACCAATTGTCTGTATATTGGCCTTTTCATCACTGTGACAAAATATGTGTTGTAAATGATTTAAAGAAGGAAGGCTGGGGAGATGGCACAGTGCTTCAAGGTGCTTGCTTGCAAAGCCTGCCAACCTGGGTTCAATTGTAAAGACAGATGCATGAAGTGGCATATTCGTTTGGAAAGTTCATTTGCAGTAGCAAGAGGTTCTGACACACCCATTTTCATTCTCTCTCTCTCTCTCTCTCTCTCTCTCTCTCTCTCTCTCTCCCCCCCCCATGGTGAATAAATAAAATATTTATTTTTTAAAAAAAGAAAGAAGGTTTTATTCTGGCTCATATTTTCAGAGATTCTGTCATAGTCCTTGGCCCACTATTAGACAAAACATCATGGCATTGTAAGCATGTGTCAGAAGTTGTTCTCCTAGGGCTGGTGAGATGGCTCAGCGGTTGAGGCACTTACCTCCAGTGCCTGGGGCCCCGGGGTTCGATTCCCCAGGACCCACATAAGCCAGACCCACGGGGTGGTGGCCCTGGTGCTCTCTCTCTCTCTCTCTCTCTCTCTCTCTCTCTCTCTCTCTCTCTCTCTCTCTCTGCTTGAAGGTGAATAAATGAAGTGTTTTAAGGAAGGAAAAAAAAGAAGTTGTTCTCATAAAAGACAGGGAGAAGAGAGATAAAGGAAGATACCTCCTGGACCTTTTAAGTCATGCCCTCTGTGAACTTATTTTTTGTAACTAGGTTCCACCTCCTAAAATTTTTACTGCCTCCCAAAATAGAGCTACCAGCTGAAAACAAATATTTCCAAAACATGAACCTACAGGGAGGCATTTCACATTTAAACCATAACCCATTAGCCATTCCAGACAGCTCTTTCCCACACCAGGTTAGGTTTTCCTTGTTAGTTCTTGCCTCTGTTTTCCCCCAAACTCTTCTTTGGTGGTACCTGAACACTGCTACAAACTTTACCTCTGTGATGGTTCAAATGTGAATGTATGTCCCCCATAACCTTGGGAATCTTCGATAAGGTTAAGCTTCTGACTTAAGTCTCCGGCAGCCTGCTGGAGGAGGTAGATCTTGTAGTTGAGCCCTGAGGTGCATTCGGAGCAGTTTGAGCTCTGGCTGTTCATGTTTGCTGGCTATGTGGTGATGTCTCTCTGCTATGAATCTATGGAAGTGGGCCATCTTCTTCCATTCTGTAAGCCTGAGATAAACACTTTTCTCCCATAAGCTGCTTCTGGTCAGATGTAACTACAACAGGATCCAAAGCCTTATTCTGATCATTCCCATTCAGTGGTTCACCATTGTCTGATAGAGTTTAGATCCCTCCTCTTCTGGTCAAGTTGGTAAACAGTTGAGGCCAGTGGTTTTTGAAGTACTTATTTGGTGTGTGCACAAACCTCCAGGGAGGCTGTTTCAGTAGGATCAGGCTGGGGACCCTGAATCTGCGTTTTTGACATCACCTGGGGGGTACTGTTGCAAGTGGTCCAGACATCAATTTATGAAACTTGAGCTTGTCTTCTGCTCTAGTCTTCTCTCCATGCCCCTACCCTGTACTCACTGAGCTATGAGATTACCAATGCTGGAATTTTCTCTGGTCCACCTGGATATCTGGGAATCCTCCCTTGCATGGCCTTGGTTGTATACCAGACCCCTCCTCTATCAGGCTGTGTGAATGTGTGGGCTGTGACCTGTGGCACAGGAACTGCTCTCTATAATTGAAGAGTAATGAGATGCATGTGTGTACTTCATTTTGGGGGGATGAAAGAGGGTCATTCTTGGGGTGTTTTGTTTTGGGTTGCCATGGTGTATATACAGTATTAGAGCAGATGCCAAGAGGCCTAGGTGTGTTACATTCTAGATCAACTCCTGACCTTTAGTGGGCCCCACTTCCATATACCCCAACTCTGAAGGTTTTTGAAACCCTTATGACTCACTCAAGACTACCCTCAAGGGGTTGGGGAGATGGCTCAGCAGTTAAAGATGCTTGCAAAGCTTACCAACCCAAAGTTTAATTCCCTAGCCTCCCACATAAAGCAACAGAAAGAGATCCTGATGCCCCCCCCACACACACACGTGTAAATGTTAGAATGGAAATGACCACCATGAGAGACAACTCTGAAAGGAAAGGTTTTAATAGGAGGAAAAGCAAGCTGCCAGGCTATTTTCACCAAAGGTGGAGAAAAGAGCACACGGCAGGGTCAGATCAGGGCTTTAAAGGGGAATGTCCAGGTTGGATGGAGGGGCCAGGTGGTCACATGCTCTCAGGATCAGGAAGGATCTGGAAGGGCATTCCCTCTGGCCAGACAGAGATACAGCAGGTGGGGCTTTATCTCCTGTCTAGGAGGGAGGCTTTATCTGTAACTCTTGTTGACACTTCTCTTGAGGCTGGTTGGGGGAGGGGATCAAGGTGTTGTCTGAATTCCAACCTAACATCCCAGCCTTTTGTTATGGATTATGGGCGAAGTCTCTCAGTGTGGCTTCTTCCTGCTGACAGTGGGGCGAAGGTGTCCAGGGGAGGCTGGGATGAGATGGCCTTTTCAGGGTCTGGGGATGGAGTCAGGCTCAGACGTGGGTGGCAACAGGCTGGTAAGAAGAAGTCATTAATAGTTGATTAAGTTTTTTTGTCAGTAAGGCAGTGTAGCTGGTTTTAGACATATTTCAGGAGATTAGGGGCCAAGGTCATATGGACCCTAGGGCACTCCAAGGGCTCAAGGAGGGCGATGCATTTACCTGAAGCTGGTTAGCTAGGTTTTGAGTTTTTGTTTTTTTATTTCAAGCTCCACTTTACCTGACTGATTCATAGTAACAGCACTCCCGGCTTAGAGAAAGACAATTTCCACCCTTGTCAGCCTTTAACAGATCCAGCATCCTGTAGGACAACAGATGCTGAAGAGGTCAGCTGTTCTTATAGTAATCATAAGAACTCTGTGGAGCCTTGGACAGCCATACTTAGCTCGGTAGAGAGCTTTTTTTTTATAGGAGAGGAGGCTATGGCCTAGCACCCCTGCAACTAGCCTGGTGAAGGGCACAGGAAACAAGCAGTGTGATTGATAATATTAAGCTGATTCAAGAGGGAGAGAGGAGTTAAGAATAGACATGTTGTCCTTATATCCAAGGAGGAAGAGAGAGACCGAGAAAGACTTGAAAATAACCACATTATAGAGCTAGATTATAGAAGGGCAGGGCCCCATATGTAACAGGTTTAATCTTATATTTTGGTTATACATTTCTCTGAGTGTTTAAGTCCCAGTAGGAAACCAGAACTTAAATAAGTATATGTCTGTTTTTAGGGGTCACTCCTGGCACTTCGAGAAGGATTTTAGGGACCTGGGAGGAGTACTGTGGCTTCTCCAGCATTGGTGTTGGCAGGTAGGATGAGTTCAGGCCTTGGTGCCTGTTAAGACTGTACACTGATTTTGTTTCTTGGTCTCCATGTCTTTCCTGATCAGAAAGGCAGGCAACCAGAGAGTCAGTGTGATCCATGATTTCAGTGGTGATTTTCCTGTTAAGGAGTGTCCCTCCATCTCCTGTGGCCTCATGGCATGGGAGCAGAGGCAAAAATATTTGCCTTTTTGCTCCATGACTCCAATTGAATTTGGCTTCTACATAAGCAGTTACGACACTCAGAGGATAAGTATACCCACCTATAACTGACTAGTAAGCATGTCTAAAAGAATGGCATAACTTAAAGTTATTTTCTCTAGCATTTAAGTTTGTTTGTCTTGGGATAGTGTAGGCCATAATTGAAGTATGAAAGTAGATTTGAATGTCTCATGACTATAAATACAGATAGAACACTATTTTAGTAATAAAATCCAAATAAACTAATCTAACCTGGAAATCATCAGGAACAGACAAGATAGCATAAATCTTAACATCTATGTTTTCAAACATACCAATTACCCAGGAGAGGTTGGAAACACAACCACAGAGGCTGAAATCATTTTTCTCAGATGAAGGCCATGTTGTAGCTTGAGGTTGTACCCTGAGGCAGGGAATATATCTTAAAGAGTTAGTTTATTTAAAGGCAATAGACCTGAAATATCCAATTTAAGATAATTGTTTAAATAAAATCTAGATAGAGATTGTGATTACCCACAATAGAACAGAGTCTATTCATTATTGAATTAGGACATCTGAGTTCTAATATTCTGATGAATTATTTTGAAAGAGAAAAACATTGATTGACAATTAATGCTGTTGGCTTAATCCTGGATAACAATCTGATATATAGTAGAAATCTTTGATTTACCATTTCCCAAGTGCTGGGATTAAAGGTAGTCACAGAGGTCATGTTTAGAACTGGAACCATAATGATCTATTCCAGCAGTATGAATTATAAATTTCATTAGATCTCAGGCAATCATTGGCTCTGTTGGAATGGGAATTTATGAAAGAACACATTTTAAAAAGTTAAATGTGTTTGTAAGGAGAGAGAAGTTTATTGAACATACACCCTGAACATAACAATTTGTCTTAGATATTAAAAATACAAAATAAAAGAACACATTTTATTTTTTATTTTTATTTTTTTTTTTTAAATATTTTATTTATTCATTTTTCAAGCAGAGAGTGTGTGAGAGAGAGAGAGCACCAGGGTCACCACCTTGTGGGTCTCGCTTATGTGGGTACTGGGGAATTGAACCGGGGGCCTTAGGCCCTGGAGGCAAGTGCCTTAACCTCTGAGCCACCTCTCCAGCCCAAAAGAACACATTTTAAAAAGTTAAATGTATTTGTAAGGAGAGAAAGATAGAGAAATGTATTGAACATACATCCTGAACATAACAATGTCTTAGATATTAAATATATAAAATAAAAGATCAGGGCTGGAGAGATGGCTCAGCGATTAAGGCACTTGCCTCCAGTGCCTAAGGCCCCGGTTTCAATTCCCCAGGTCCCACATAAGCCAGACCCACAAGGTGGTGGCCCTGGTGCTCTCTCTCTCTCTCTCTCTCTCTCTCTCTCTCTCTGCTTGAAAATGAATAAATAAAATATTTTAAAAATAATAATAATAAAATAAAATAAAAGATCACATTAAAAAATTAAATGTATTTGGAGAGAGAGAATGAGAAGCAAGGGAAGGAGGGGGGACAGAGAGAGACACTATAGGTGTATCAGTGTCTCTTGTCACAATGAATTTGAGACATGTGTGTCACTTTGTCCATTTGGCTTTAGATTGGTACTAAGGAGTTGAACCCAGGCCAGAAGGCTCTGCAAGCAAAATCTCAGAACATCAAAACAGATTAAAACATTTCAGTTCTTACACAATGTAGGACCTATAATTAGGGATGGCATTTAGTAAAAGATATTTTTGTAAATCAGTATAGAAGCATAAAACAGGTTAAAGTCAGCAATATATATATATATATGAGTATTTAAATCATAAATAAGCAATGAACTTGAGACATAAGAGCTGAGAAAAATGAGTAAAATCTCAATTAAAACAATATGGTTAAGAATAGAGTAGAACCTGGTCAAATTAAAACAGGTCAAATTAAAGCAGTTTGGATATATTTTTAAAACATAATTTTGGAAGAGAAAAATGTAATTAGACAAGCGATGGTTTAACTAGTCTTGAAAGAGAAATATATTATCAACACACTGACAAAGAAATATAGTTAGTTTGGATGAGCACCTTAAAAAGTCAGTTTGTATAACTCTTAAACCATGAACAAAATAGCATAATCATCTTTTACAGCATTAAGAGAAACCATACCTGATTGACTTTTTTTGTTATTAATTAACAGAGCAAGTAACTGAGCATTAAGAGTCAGACATTGTATTGGAGAACATAGCAGAAGCATCCTTAAGCAGAAACTTTAAAATAAAACTGTTTTGTAAATAACTGTTATCAATATAGTTGATGTATCTGGGAATGAGTTTGTCAGGAAGAGAAGTAGATGGGAAGGAGGCCCGCCTAACAGAGGCGGCTTGAAGTGAGATGAGGCAAATGGGGTGTTTGAGTGCAGAGGAAGAGGGAGAGACAAGAGCGGAGGCAGGCTGAGAAAAATGGTGTGGAGGGCTGGAGAGATGGCTCAGCGGTTGAGGCGCTTGCCTCCAGTGCCTGAGGCCCGGGTTCAATTCCCCAGGACCTGCATGGGCCGGACCAGCAGGGTTGTGGCCCTGGTTCTCTCTCTCTCTCTCTCTCTCTCTCTCTCTCTCTCTCTCTCTCTCTCTCTCCTTAATAAAATATTTTTTAAAAAAGAAAAATGATGTGGAAATAAGAGGTAAAAGAACGGGAGAGTAGAGAGTGGCAGGACAAGCAGGCTTTATGAGGAAGGGGTGGAAAGTGGGGTGTCCCAGATAATTCAGGACAGACAGGGGAACTGGGAGAGTGGGGTCAGCTATGTACCCCTATCACTGAGCAGAGCAGGATGGGAGCAAGGGACTGGCCTGTCTGGATGCCAACCTGCAGGGGTGGGCACCATTATTCTATGGCAGGTAGCTTAGAGAGAGAGGCTCCCATGAAGGGCAGGGGAGGTGGCCTACCTCCTCGCTGGCCGCTGCTGCTGGTGGTGTTCTGGTGTCTCCAGTATTTAAGCTTTAAATGAAGAGTTCCCTGGGGTTCTGCAGGCCCTCTAGAGAAGGGGGCGTGGAGGGTTAGGATCCCCCAGCGGGTGCGGCTATATTGGGGAGAGAGCAGAAGAGGGGAGAGGGGTGTGGAGGAGTTGCTGGGACAGAGAGAGAGGGAGACAGACAGACAGACAGACAGACAGACAGACAGACAGACAGACACAAAGAGAGGCAAATTCTCAGTGGAAAGCCGAAGCTGGGAGCCTTGGGCAGAAGTGAGTGAAGCGGGCAAGTACAGGGAGAGACGAGTGGGGAGAGCAGAGGAAGACTGAAGAGAGAAGAGAGGAGCACCTCGGATCACCTGGGAGTGCCTGGCTGGAGTTGAGCGAACCTGTGACAATTTCTAGTGAAGAGTGACATCTTTAGGGCAAATGGACCCTTAGTTCAGCTAGTACTGTGTCCCAGCAGTCACCCTGAAGGTTCAGGACCTTAGGTGTTTGAGAAGGCAGGTAAAGGTGGAGGAGACAGATTTGGAGGTTTCCCATGATGGGAAGGAGAGATGAGCAGAGAGAGAGGGTGTGTGTGTCCCATGCTGGCAAGACAAGCCCGAGGTGCCCCTGGGGTGTGTCCAGCTAGAGAGAGAGACCCAGAGGTGCTGGGAGTGCGTATGTCCTGACACCTGGGGTGAGCCCAGAAGTGGGCGGGCGTGGGGGGCAGGCCAGCATGACTTCAGACAAGAGGCAGAAGCCGAGATAAAGCTAACAGAGAGAGAGAGAGAGAGAGAGAGAGAGAGAGAGAGAGAGAGAGAGAGAGAGAGAGATTGAGAGAGGAGCAATGAAAGAGAGATGAGGAGCAAAGCCAAGACATGGTGGGTCAGGGAGCCGGCAGGGAGACAGATGATCTGAGGCTTTCAGAGGGTCCACAGAATCTCGGTGGTCATGTGGTCCTGGAAGGGGGTCCGGTCACCCAAAGGGGGTGACCCCTTATCCAAGTGTCAGCACCAGATGTTAGAATGGAAATGACCACCACGAGAGACAACTCTGAAAGGAAAGGTTTTAATAGGAGGAAAAGCGAGCTGCCGGGCTATTTTCACCAAAGG
>PVHP010038073.1:0-17056 GCA_004024765.1 Zapus hudsonius | reverse complement strand
CGACCCCTGGATATGGGGCAGAAGGGTCCTGATGATTCCAGGGACCTGGCTGGGTGGTTCAGGAGGACCCTGAGCATTCTAGCTGTGTTTTGTCCCTCAGGCAGGTGGAAGGGTTCCTACACTTGGTGGCCTCTGAACACATGGGCCTTGCTTACCCTTCTACCCTCTCCCCCTCTTTCTTACTCCCTGGCTTCTTTGTCCGCTCAGGAACAGGCTCTAGTGAGCTGTCTACATGGCCTCACTGGAGAGGCAAGGTTAGTGGACTGCCAAGCAGTATAAAGGTAGGTCGAGTTTCCGTACTTGGAATGATGTCTTCCAAACCCAGAGTATTGGCACAGTCTTGATTTCTGTATTTCCTGAGTTGAGGATGATGCGGTTCTTACTGTGGGAGCCCCAACCTCCATTGCCTACATTCAGACTCTTGTGGGGATCCACCTCGTGCTCATCCTTGCTGGCTCCCCTTCACCCCGAGCTTTCGAGGTCCTCTCTTTCTGGTGCCCTTTCTCATGGTGGGAAGGGCACCGAGGCCGAACCTTCAGATGCGCTCAGGCCGTTGTCCTCTGAAGTGGAAGTTGCGTGTCCTCAGAGGTCTCCTCTGGTGGCCTGACCTCTTTTGGAGCAGCCTGAGCAGCAGTGGTTGGTGGGTGGGCAGGCAGCTCCCAAGACATCTCCTGAGCTCTTTCCTCAGGGGATGCTTCAAACAGGATGTCCTCAGAGCCACGGAGCTGCCCTGTGGGCCAGCATGGAAGTAGGGGGAGGGGACACGAGTCTGTTTCACACAGACTCCTCACCCATCCCTATGTCTTCCATATGGGAAGTTGGGTTTCGAACAGCCATTTTAGGTTCAAGGAGTCCCTGGTGAATTTCAAATCCCAAATTCAACTCCTGTGGAGCCCCAGGCCGTTGGGTAGGCTGGCTCCCTGGGTCTCAGGCTTTGCATGGCCGCCCCTGGTAGAAGAATTCTGCTTGAGTCCCTACCCAGACAGGCCTCCCTCTGCTCGCCAGTCCTAGAGTGGGCATTGGTATCAGTGCTGCCTGCCCTTGACCTCAGGGAGGCAGGACCTCCAGGCTGGGTGCTGCTTGGAGGAAGGAAAGCTGCTGGGGAGTGTGAAGTAAGGCTGTAGGGGGCAGGACTGAGGTCTCACTTCTGCTGACGTGTTTCTGTTTTCTGTGGCCAGGCATGCCCTCTGCTCTGTGGTCTCAACTCAGGGTCTGGGTAGCAGCACCTGTGTGGGCAAGGAACCCTTGCTCAGCTTTCTCCCTCCCTTCTGTCCCCCACAGAGACAGAGCTGGGGCTTGGGCCTGGGCCTGGGCCTCTGTCCCCCAGCTCTGGCTCTCGGCTCAGACCAGCTGTGGAGAGCATGTGTCCTGTTGTCCCTGCTCCACACACAGGAGAGCCCTGTGCCTCTAGGTACACTGGCCTCCCACACCCTAGGGGGGTCTGTGTCCCTCATCGGCCCATATTTGTCCACACATTAGTCCCCGGAGCCAACACTGAGGCCTGCACACCTCACAGATGGCACAGACTTCTGGCCAGAGCACGTTGTAGCCCATAACCTGCGACCACGCAGACATCTCCAGCTCTGGAGGGTCACACGGGGCGGGGCAGGGTGGTCTGCTCACGGGGAAGCTCAGGACAAGTTTCAGAACATTTCCCATTTGCAAGGAGAGAGATCCAGACGCACGCATCACCTTGTGCATCTGGCTTTATGTGGGTGTTGGAGAATTGAACGCAGGCCGTTAGACTTTCATAAGCCTTAAGCGCCTTAACCGCTGAATCATCCAGCCCCCATGAATTTTTTTTAAAGAAGAAATATTCAACAGGCAGCTTACATCTGCCATGATTTTTGCTTTACGTTTCCTGTGTATATATATATATATATTTTTGTTTCTCCCCTTCCTAGCATGAGGTAGGGTTGGTGGCAGAAAATTAATGTTTTTCTTTAATCCCTCTCTTTTTTACAAGTCTGTGTTAGTGTTCATAAATTGCCTAAATGAATATGTATATTTTCAAAAGCCCAAAGTTGGTGAGTCTGTATCCCTCCATGTCAGCGTTCCATGAATCCTTCCTGGTCTAAATCAGTCTTTCTGGAGTTGCTTCCCTTCTCATGCTGGCGTGGGATTCGGTGGTAACCTGCTTTCTGTTCGTGCCCGCGGAGCCCTCTGCTCTCCGGGCCTGGGCCTCCCTTCTCCATTGCCGAGTTGGGAATGTTTCTTACTTCTTTTTGGTTTGTGTTGGGTTGAATTGTTTTTTGAGACAGGATCTCATATAGCACAGGCCTGGAGTTCTCTGTGGAGCCAAAGTTGACCTTGAACTTCTGATCCTCCTGTCTCCCTGCCTCCGAGTGCTGGTATTAAAGGCGTGTGCCACCACACCTGGCTACTCAATTATATAAATTTTTTTCAATTATATTTTTAATTAAGTAACAAAGAAGTAGGTTTCTGTATGATACTCATAATGTCTTTAGTTTTGTGTATTCTTCCCCTCTCCTCTTCCTCTTTCCTTTCTTTCCCCTGTCCCCACTGAGACTTTTCCTTCCCATATCTGTCCTTCCACCTGTCTGTCCACTATTTCCTCCCCCAGTCCTTCCTCACTCCCCTTTCTCAAGCCTCATTCTAGCTTCCTGGCCTCTGTACTGACTCTTCATTGAATTTGCAACCAAATCTAAATATTCAAAAGGTAGGATCTGAATATTAGAGAGAACTTGTGGCCTTTTGTCTGCCCCCCCTCGCTCTCACGTTCTCTCTCTCTCTCTCTCTCTCTCTTTCTCTTTCTTGGCAAGGTCTTATTCCAGCCCAGGCTGACTTGTAGTTCACTCTGTAGCCCAGGCTGACCTTCACCTCACGGCAGTCCTCCTACCTCAGCACATATCCTTCCTTTGTCTTTCTGAGTTAATAACTTCAGTATAATTTTTTCGAGATCCATCTATTTTCTGGCGAATTTCATAATTTCCTTTCTGTTTATAGCTGTTTGCATTTTTTAATGAGATCTTTTGAAAAATTTGTTCTTTGATGTAAGTTGCCTAATTCACATACCCAGTTCTTACTTTTTCTGTAGATTTCTTTGATTCTTTTGCTTCCTGGCCTGTGAGTGTGTCTTTATCAAACGAAAATCCTTCAACACTTTCCTAAATTCTGTCTTCCCTCTTCTTCAGTCCCTCCCTCTGATCTCTGTGCAGGTCTGTGGTGTTCATCTCTCTGCCTCCCTTTTTCTTAGGCTCCTTTGTTCTGTTATTTTAATTGGGACCTTTGTGTCTAACAGTCTCTGTTTTTTTAAGTTTTATTTATTTGTGTGTGTGTTTGTGCCAGGGCCTCTTGCCGCTACAAATGAATGCCTACTTCTGTCTGGCTGGCTTTACGTGGGTGGCTGGGGAATTGAATCCTTTGCACAAGCACCTTTAACCACGGAGCCATCTCTCTAGCTCCCTAAAATTCTTTTTTTAGGTTTTCAAGGTAGGATCTCATTCTAGCCTAGGCTGACCTGGAACTCAGTCTGTAGTCCCAGGCTGGCCTCAAACTCACAGTGATCCTCCTACCTCTGCCTCCCCAGTACTGGGATTGAAGATGTGTGCCATCACACCCAGATTGCCCCTAAAATTCTTAATGAATTATTTCCCCAAGTGATCTCTTGTCTTGAGCTGAATCTGATCATCAATTGAGTATTTAACTTGAGTCAACGCTTGCTCTGTGTATGCAGTGTGTGGATACAGATGCGTGTGCATGTGAAAACTCGGGGTGTCCTTTCCTGCAGCTTCTCCACACCCTTCCTTAAGGTGGGGTCTCCACCCACACTGACCAGCTTTTTCCATAGGTTCTGGGGAATCAAGCTCAGAAGGTCTCAGATCCTCCCGGGCCTACCTTCACGCTAAAGTGTCAAGCACTCTTCCCCAGCCCGTTTGCCATTATTAGAAGCTGGGTTCCTTATCTTTTCTGTGGACCTGTTTTGGTTTTTTTTTTTTTTAGGTTTAGAGAGACTTTATTAGGTTAAGAGAAGGAAGTACAAAGAGCTCCCACCATAAAGGCGGCAAGAGGGGGTAAAGCCCATATCGGAGTAGGGGTCCCCCAGTCAGGCCAAGACGCGGGGCTTTCCAGAACAGGGACTTAGAAGCTCCGCACAGGGAAACAGCCAAAAAAGAGCCTACTTGTTTTTTTACCCAGTATCTTTCATTTAAAATTCTTTTTATCTCTTAGAATAATAGACATACACATTTCAGCTCATTCCTTTGTTAATTCCTTGTGTCTGTGCACACACTCATGGTAACTCCTCCTGGGAGCACTGTGGTCCTGACTCACCTGTGTTGGAGGTGGGCTTCCTCCCCGGTCTTTGATTACACCTTTGTTCCTTTAAGGCAGATTTTTTTTTCTTGCATTGCCCAGCACCCATGGCTGTGAGGAGCGGATTCCAGACCCCAGACCAGGGTCCTGGCTTGTGGCTCCTCTGTTTTCTTCACAGACCTCGCTTAGTCCACAACCTTTGAGGACAGGGGTGGCCACTCAGAGCCCATTCCCCTTGGCAGACACGGACACATCACTCTCGGGGCAGCTGTAGGTTGGGAAGACAGAATTGACAGGTTTTTCTCAGCATTGCAGTGCTGTTCTGATTTCAAGAAGGCAGCATGTGTAGCTGTCGGAGCCGCTGCTCCTCTCAGAAAGGCCTGGAAGCAGCAGAAAGTGCCCCTGACCACAGGCCTTTCGTCCCTCAGGTGAGCATCTGTCTGGAGTGCAACAGCAGTAAGCTGCGAGGCCTGAAGCGGAAGTGGATCCGCTGCTCAGCCCAGGCAACCGTGCTGCACCTGAAGAAGTTCATCGCCAAGAAGCTCAACCTCTCCTCTTTCAACGAGGTAGCCAACAGCATCGCAGGGGCTGGGGTGGACGCTTTCTCCTTGGTTTTGATCTTCAACAGTTTTGTTTAGGGTTTTAATGAAAAAAAAAATCTCAATTTGCTTTTCCTAGCCTGCAGGTAGCATGAAAAGGAATGCCATTGAGGTAGTAGAAAGCCCAAAGAATGCAGGCTCCAGACCAGGTGGTAGATGTGCATAGTGACTGAGTGTGGGAATGAACGTGGCTGGACGTGACCCCTGGAGGTTGTGAGCAGGAACAGAGTAGAGCAAACCTCAAACCCCGTGGCTTGTTTGGGGTGAGCAGCAGAGAGCTGTGAGCATGTTGGCTCAGAAGCCCAGGCTGAGCGAGGCACTTGGGGTAAACACACACCGCCCACAGGAGCCCTGGTGCCTCAACAAGGGTTTGTGGTTTGAGCTGCTGCTTCACAAGGCCCCACAGGTTGTGTGGGAAATGGCTGTGGGGCACGTGGGGCCTGCGTGTGGCAATGCACGCAGGAGGGGTGGTCGAGGAGTGCCTGAGAACAGCCTGTGGACATGCGCCAGCTGGCAGGCCAGCGTCCCATTTGGAACCTGTACGTTCCGTCCCAGCAGAAGAGGGTCTTTGCAGATGTGACCACTTCAAGGATTGGTTTTTTATTTTTCAATTGTCTTTTCGAGGTAGGGTCTCCCTCTAGCTCAGGCTGACCTAGAACTCAGCAGTCCCAAGCTGGCCTCAAACTCACAGCAGTCCTTCTAAAGGCCTCCCCAGTGCTAGGATTAAAGGTGTGCACCGCCACACCTGGCTGACGAGCACCCTTTGTGAGGATGAGGCAGAGGAAGATTTGAGACAGACAAGGTCAAAGGCCGAGAGTGGAAGGGCTCCCAGGAGCCAGGGGCAGGAGGCTGTTCATGTGCTCAGAGTGTCCCCCAAGTGCACGTGTTGGAATTTACCCCCGGCACTATTGTGCTGGGGGGTTTTGAGGGCTGCACTCTGAGGAAAGAGTCCTCTCTACTTCTCAGACCTGCGAGGACATGGCTGAGGTCTCCAGTGCCATGAGAAACGAGCTGTTCCTCATCAGTGGCCCAATCTCTGCTATTCTCTCAGAACCACATAGATAGACACATCTCCCACTGCCCTGAACTCTGGGCTCTAGAACTCTGTTTCAGGCCCAGGAACCAGGGTCTCAGAGGTGGTCAGAGTGTCCATTCCCACCCTGAGCTGCCCGTGGTAGACTGGGGAGGAGGCAGCAAACATAGGGTGAGGGCATCTAAGAGCACCAGCTGCCAGGAGCCACGGGAGAAGCTAAGTCTGGATGTGACTGGTGTTGGGAAGGGTGAGGAGACCACGAGAGAGGCAAGAGAGCCATGGGTCCTGTGAAAGTGGAGGTGCCGTCAAAGGGACATCTGTGAAGTATATGTGTAAGCTCGAGGGCTGCTGCCTTCAGGTGAGGCATTATCGCAGCCAGCTATCCTCATGGGTGTCCCAGGGACTGAGGTGCAGTGAGCCATCCCCAGGGAAGGACTCTATCTGAGTTCTGGAGCCTCAGTCAGAGGGGTCAGGTGCCCAGGCATCACCGGTGTGAAGAGCAGCCAGGCTGCCTCGCAGGGCCACTCTGCTTGTGCCCCTTGAGGAAGCTTTGGTCCCAACAGGAATGTTCTTTCGTGTTGCAGCTTGTGTTCACACCTGGCTTCTGTTTTGGATGAGGCAGGTAGATGGAACAGATAGGCATATTCCCACACAGCTGAGGAGGGGCTCATACACAGCGTCACTGTTAGCCTCAGTCTCGGGGTGGTAGAAGGTGCCACTAACTGAAGCCTTCTCCCTCCAGCTGGACATTTTATGCAACGAGGAGATCCTGGGCAAGGACCACACTCTCAAATTCGTGGTTGTCACGAGGTGGAGATTCAAGGTAAGATTGCACAGTGCTTAGGATGCTGGGATTTCAGAAAACCACATGGCCCTTCCTTCCTGTCTCTGAGACCTGAAAGTTCCATCATGGTGCTTCTCCACTCTGGCCAGGGTCTTCACTCCCACCCTACTCAAGTCTAGATATGGGAGGCCATGACAATCACATGCAAACCTTTAGGTATCTCTCCACCGGAGCCACCTGGGAAGAAGGGGAAAGCGACAGCCAGGCCAGAGACCAGAATGGCCAGGGAAGAAGGGGTGTTGTGGTCAGCTTTCTAGTTGCTGCGCAGAAAGAACCCAAGCAAAAGCGACTTATGGAGGAATGGGTTTATTTGGCTTACGGACTCAAGGGGAGACCCCATCCTGGCAGGAAAAATGATGGCATGAGCAGAGGGGTGGACATCACCTCCTCCATAGCACTGCAAACAATGGCAGGAAGGGGTGCCAAATACTGGCAAGGGGAAGCTGGCTTATAACCCCCATAAACCCACCCCAACAACACAGCTCTAGTGAGGTTCTAATTCCCGAATTGCCATCAGCTGAGGATCGATCTATCAGAACACATTCACTTGTTTGTGGGGGACACCTGGATCAAACCATGACAGTCCGCCCCTGGCCCCCACAAACTAATAATCATACATGACATAAATACAATGTGTTCAGCTCAATTCTTAAGTCCCCGCAGCTTTCAACTGAGCCATAATACCAAAAATAAACCCATAATGGCACCGAACATTCACACTGCAAAACATGAGGCACAGCAAAAAACAAATTGACCAATACAAGATTTAAAACAAACAGGGCACCATCAATCTCTAACTCCAAGTTCAATGATTCTAACCAATAACACAAGTCTCTTGGAGATTCAATTCCGCCCCTCCAGCTTGGCTACTCACAGTCTGGGAAAACTTCATCCGGTGCTGGCAGCTTACCTTGGCACCCATCCATAGTCCTGGAATTCACTGGGTCTCCATTGCAACCCACAGTTCATCCTCATGGCTCCATCAGGCTCCATGCAGGCAACCTAGCACACCTGCTTCACATTGCCGATGGCCATTTTTCAAAAACAAAACTGTGTTGCAAATCTAATGACCCTCTCTTCCTGCATTTGTTATAATCCACAGAACCAGGTGGTCTGCTAACTTGTTAATCCAGGGGGGATCAAAGCATTCAGGCCCCTTATTTCAAAGAGTCCGCATTCTTCCTGTTGTTCCAATGAAGACCAGCTGGCCCAATCTCAATGGTTGTCATCTCTCAAACAATTACAGGTGAACAGGCAGCAGTTTCAACCCAAAGATCTTTCTTTCTGTACCGTCTCCATCTGTTCATACCAGTCCGTTTTTACGTAAAACAACCCTGCACAGGTTCCCAGGACACAGGCAGGCAGAACACAGTAAGCCTCTCATGCAAACTGCTTCTGGCATAGTCCTGACAAAGTTCTTTCTCACCCTCGTAAGCCAAACCTCACAGTCCATAGTCACAGCACTGCAAGGTCTCTTTCAGGACAAGGTTTCCAGTCCATCCACATTCCTCCTATAGATCGCTTCCAAAAGCCCAAAGCCACAAGATCAGGGTTCTAGCAGCAACAGACCCAACATCCTGGTATCAAAACTTGCGGTCAAAAAAAACACGAAAACTTGAGGTCAGCTTTCTTAGTTGCTGCGCAGATAGAACCCAAGCAAAAGCGGCTTGTGGAGAAATGGGTTTATTAGGCTTAGGGACTCGAGGCATGAGCAGAGGGGTGGACATCACTGCAAACAGTGGCAGGAAGGTGTGCCAAATACTAGCAAGGGGGAGCTGGCTTATAACCCCCATAAGCCCACCCCCAACAACACAGCTTCATCGAGATTGTAAAACCCAAACTGTCATCAGCTGAGGATCGATCTATCAGAACACATTCATTTGTTTGTGGGGACACCTGGATCAAACCATGACAAGAGGCTAGCGGATGTGAGAGGCTCCCGAGCTGCTAGTCCCATGGCCAGGAAGAGCAAGCTGAGGTGGTTAGCACAGGCTCGGGCATGAGACCCAAACACTGCACAATCCTGGGACCAAGGGCCACAAAGCTGCATCACCCAGGACTGGGCTCAGATGTGGCAATGCTGATACCGTTGTCTGCAGTCCTCCCTCCTTCCTTCCTTTCTTCCCTTCCTTCTTCCTTTCCCTCCTTCCTTCTCTCTTTCCTCCTTCCTTCCCCCTTCTTTCCTTCTTTCCTTTCCTCCCTCCTCCTCCCTCCCCCCCTCCTCTCGCCCTCCCCCTCAGCCACCTGTGTCTTTGTCTTGTAGAAAGCGCCCCTCCTGCTACATTACAGACCCAAGATGGACTTGCTGTGAGCCCGGCCAGACAGCCGGCACCCGGCGCTCCACACAGCAGCCTGCGTGGAAAGTTGCCTCTGGGTGCCATGCGGACCAGATTTCTGAATAGAGAATATTTATAACTTTTGTATGAGAGAATCCACACCCAACAAGACACTACCAGCACGCGTTTACAGAGGATGAAAACACTTCGCAGTTCTGTGGGGCCAACATGCTCGTCTCTGCTTCAGGTCCACAGGCCAGAGAACAAGTGAGACAGTACGCCACGCTTCCTCACCCTCCAACACAGAGCACCTTGGCTTGCTTTCCAGGTCTTAAAACCCGAGTTCATTTCTGTTTCATTCATGGGTTGGGCTTCATGGTAAGCCTCAGAAATACTTGTACTTTTTATGAGTTCTTAAGTTATTGAAAACGTCCTTTCATGGTAAATATTTATGTTGCCTTTAGCTTCCTGAAGACTTAGAAGATGCATCCCTAAAGAGGCTGCGGCGACACTGTGCCTCAGCCATGGCGTTTCCTTTTCTGCCTTGTAGAGCACAGCAGAGGCCCCCCAAGCACAGGCCGCGAGCTGGGTGTCCTGGGCTGGCCGAGCAGGCCAGGCAGTGCCCTTAGCACCTCCGTGCCACATGGCTGCCATTCTGATCCACTCAGCAGTGCCCACCAGAGGTGGCATAGGGCGCAGCTGTGAATGTTCGATATTGCCTTGGTTGGAAAGGCGGTCCCTGAATCCCTGCCTCTCTCGTCGCCTTTTGACAGCAGCGGTGGTGGTGGTGGCCAAAGCTGTGTCCCACGGTAACCAACCAGCTCCAGCTGGCAGTATGCAGGTCCACCTTCCTGCTGGCAGGTCGGCATGTGTGCTTGGAGCTCTTCCGCCGAGTGTGGCCGAGCCAGCGACAGCACGGGCACTCTGCCCAGCAGAAGGCACTTTCTTGGTCACAGCAGGGTGCTTTGTTAGGCCTCCCTTCCCAAGTGAGGTATGGAATTATTAGAAAATAAGCCTCCAGAATGTCCACATTCCTTCCTAAGGTAGAGGTGGGGTGTGGAGGTGGGAACGAGGAGAAGGGGCACCTCTCCGTGTGGGTGTCCTCTTAGCTCTTCTCTCCCTCCCAGGTCCAGCACCCTGTAATCCCAACAGGTCCCTCTGCTCTTAGGGAGCCATCAGTGTGTCCCTGAGGGTTGGGCCTTCCGAGTCTTCACCTTAGCAACTGGAATTTTTATTGTTTTTTTTTTTTTTTTTTTTTTTTTTTAACTTTTGGATTTGCTTGGGCAGTTGGAGCTGGGCTCATTGGCACCCCTTTGGCTTGCTTGCTTAGTGAGACCCGATCTTTCTCAGTGAGGAGGAAACACCCAAATGAACACAGCCAAGCAGTCTTTAAAAGTTTGACTATTGAAGACATAAAAACAAGCGCTTTGTTAGGAATTGATCAAAATTCATTCACTCTATTTCAGCCCGGGACTTTGGGATTATTCAGTTTCCTGAGTTTGCTGTTCATCCAAATCACTTCTAGAGTTCTATACAAGGGTTTATGCGTAAATATTACCTACCTGTCTACCTCAGAACACACGCTGCTGAAGCATCCTGCAAGACCGTGTTCTCACAATGCATTACGTTAGAATTTAGGTATTTTCCTGTGTGGTGAAATTTAAGAAGGATTAAGCAGTTAGGAGCCTCCAAATTCAAATGAAGCTAATCCACAGTTCAGATCAAACTTAGTATTGCTGAATGATCTCACGATATATATTTGTAACTTTATAGCTACTTTTGGAATCCCTTGACTTTGCTATGGTGCTAAGTTGATAGATCTAAGTGTCCCGCAAGGCGGACGCCCTGCTCCTGTCACCACGTTAACCTGATAAACCTCAGCAGCAAAAGTACCTATTTTTCTAAGATTCCATCGTGCACCTGTCTGCGCTGCAGACAGCCTCCCAGTGCCCTCCCGCCCTTTGGTCTGACCTGTAGCCTTACCTCGCTCTGAGACGAGCAGAGTGAGCCTGCGTCACGTGGACGTGTCCGTGTGTCGCGTTTCACTTCTGCCGAGCTCCATGTGACACCCAAGGCCCAAGTTTCTCTTCCCAGCATGAACACAGGATCAGTTAGCGGCGGGTCCTGTGGCGCTTGCTCAGCAGCAGGCAGAGCTCCTGCGAAGTTGTTTTCACAGCTGCCCCAGCCAGGAACCAGACGCATCCAGCCGGCAGCGCAGGGCCAGCCTCCCAGCCCTGGGTCTCGCTAGACACCATTTCACACAAAAATAGAAAACTCAGATAGAATATATAATATTGAATTTAAGATTTGGGGGGTTAAAAAAAAGAAAACTTTATAAAATTATTTATTCTATTTTAAGCCTTCTATCATATTTTCCCATCCAATTGTTTGGTTTCTGTAGTCCAGCTTTATTTACAGGCATATAAGATGCGATTGTGAGATGTTTTGCAAGCTTCTTTACTTTGCGTAGCTTCCGTTTGTATGTGTTTCATAGGGATGAAGAGCATCTCCATGCTTTGTGCAATAGGTTCCGACATGCGCTCACTAGCCGTGTTCAAATTGTGGTCTAGCGTCGATGCTTCTAGAAGGAAAGGGAATCTAGTTGGAAGTTCAAAATGTGTGCATTCGGCTGTTTGGTTTTGCCTTTTTCATTGTCACTAGTAGAACGCTGTTATCGGAACTGTGTGCATGCGTGCGTGCCCGCGTGTGTGCACAAGGACGTCTGCCGGCAATATTCAAAAAGAAGCAGACAGGCAGGAACGCCCATGCTCCAGGTCCTGGAGCTGGGTGCTGGGTGCTGTGTGCTGTGGCTGAGCCACCCTGGGGTCTCTGCCCACAAGCCTGGCAGTGCTGCCCTCCCGCACAGGCCACCAGCCGCTGACACCTGCCCTGACGTCGCAGTCATCAGAGCCTGGTTTGCTCTGTTTCTGAGGGCACAGCACAGCACACGGGATGATGTTTCACAGTGCTCAGAAATGTCTCATTGGAGTGAATGTTTTAGGAACGAGCCAGCCGATTTCTACATTGTTCGTGGATATTAAATGTGCTCTTCAGACATAAATGTAGTGCAGATAGCTAAATCACACACACACACACACACACACACACACACACGATGTTCTGCTTCCTCAGGAAATCATCTAAGCCCCAACATGTCACATGTGACCTTAACATGAAAACAAAGGTTTTCTCCGCCTTGATACTTAAATACACTAAGTAACTAACTGGGATAGGTAGATTAGGAAAATCACTTAAATTACCCGCAGTCTGCACCGCTCAGGCTCCCGCAGGGAGTGCGCTGCGTGGGGCTGGGGCTGCGGCTGTCTCCTCGCTGGCTGGCGTTCCTGTCAGGTGTCATTCACTCCACCCAAGAGCACGCTGGAGTGAACTAAAGTGTGTCCGTGAGTGTGTGTGCCCAGACAGCAGATCCACCTGAGCCCTCACCCGAGTGCGGCCGCCATGGCATACAGAAGTGATGACGCAGATGCAGTTCTGACTGTTTCATTTGAAAGTTTACATTTTTTTATGGTTGTGTTAGTGTGTAATTTTTGTACCATCAGTGGCTAGTTTTTGTCTAAAATCTTTTTTGGAATATTGCTTAATGTTTTGATTTTACGATAGTGAAGCTTGTATTCAGTGTTTTGCCAATTGATATTATATGCTTGTAATAAAAGCAGAAGAAAACTTAACTAAGATCTCCCAGGCTGGAAATTATTATTTTTAACATTTTCATTTATTTATTTATCTGCAAGAGAGATCAAAGAGAAACAGAGAATGGGCAGGCCAGGGCCTTCAGCTACCACAGACTCGATTGCATGCACCCCTCTGGACATCTGGCTTTACGTGGGTCCTGGGGAATCGAACTTGGGTCATTAGGCTTTGCATGCAAGCACCTTAACTGCTGAGCCATCTCTCCAGCCCCAGGCTGGAAATTATTACCTGAAGTATCTGTAGGCGTTGAAGCAGGTAATCTCTTACAGAATATAATGGGTCCTCTGTATACATAGACTCAGCCAATCGTGGCTAGCACACGTTCAGGAAAAAGCTGCTTGAGCTGAAGATGTGCAGACTTTTTTCTTGTTGCTCCCTAGAGCCTGACAACTGTTTGCATGACGTTCACCATCTTCCAAGCCATGCAGAGACGCTGTAAAGAATTCAGGAGGGTCAACGTGGTTATAGACAATCCTGGGCCATTTATAAAAAGGACTTGAGTGTCCTCGGACTCTGGTGTCTAAGGGGGGATCCTGAGATGCTAGGGGTCTCCCCAGAGTGTCACAAGAAATGCTGTGGGTGCAGATGCTGACTATCCAGGTAGTTCTCATGCTCCCTTGGGAGCACGTACCACACACACATGTCCGCACCGCAGTGATGTGTGTGCGCTCATGAGTGTACTGTTCCCTTCAAGGGCCTGCACGCCTTCCTCGGCCACACAGTTAAAGTGTCATTGTGGATCCGAGATTTCCTTTAAATTGGCCCACCATTGGATACTAGAGTTTGGCAGAAACTGAAGTACATGTGTGCTTGATTCTGGATCCAATCAAGTTGAAAATAGAGACTGACCGTCACAGATCCACCCTTGTTCACTGAACACCCAACCATATCTCCTTGTATCATGATTACCTTCCACTAATAGTGGTCATAATCCCACCTAACATAACCATCCCACTTCCCCCCAAATAGATGGCAAGGTTCCTTGGTTAAGTGATGTTATCTCAGTCCGTATTACATGGTCAAGAAATAGAGGAGATGGGGAGATAAATCAGTGGTTAAAGGCACTTGCTTGCAAAGCTTGCCAGCCAGGGTTTATCCCCCAATACCCATGTAAAGTCATATGCACAAAGTGAAACGTGCGTCTGGAATCGTTGACAGTAGCGAGAGACCCTGGTGTCCCCTTAGACTGACTGTCTCTCTCTCTCTCTCTCTCTCTCTCTCTCTCTTTCTCTCTCTCTCTCTCTCTCTCTCTCCTCACCAATAAATAAATGCAATGAAATAGAAGGGAAAAAACACTAAGTATCTTAATATATGTATATTATATACACAGACTTTTTTTCAAATATTTTATTTATTCATTTTCAAGCAGAGAGAGAGAAAGAGAGAGAGAGCACCAGGGCCACCACCTTGTGGGTCTGGCTTATGTGGGTCCTGGGGAATTGAACCCAGGGCCTTAGGCACTGGAGGCAAGTGTCTTAACCACTGAGCCATCTCTCCAGCCCTACACAGACTTTTTTTTTCAAGGTAGGGTCTCTAGCTCAGGCTGACCTGGCACTCAAGTCCTCTGTAGTCCAAATTAGCCCCCAACTCATGACGATCCCACCAGTGCTGGGATTAAAGGCTTGCACAAACATTCTTAACAAGATAGAAACATTTGTGGCATTTACAATCTTTGTGTAACTGGTCACGAGGTGTTATCTTACGTGAAGCCAGACGCACATGGTGGTACATGAATCTGGAGTTCATTTGCAGTGGTTACAGGCCCTGGTGTGCCCATTCTCTCTGTGTCTTCTATCTCTGCTTGCAGATAAAATTTTTTTTTAAAAATCTTTTTGGCTTGCCCATTCTCTCTTTCAATTTATTTACTTATTTGCAGAGAAAGAAAATGAGTGCTCCTCTTCCAGGACATCCTGCCACCACAAACAGACTCCAGATCCATGGTGCCACTTTGTGCATCTGGCTTTATGTGTATACTTGAGAATTGAACCCAGGCTGCCAGACTTTGCAAATAAGGGTCTTAACTGCTGAGCCATCTCTACAGCCCTTAAATCCTTTTTTTTTTTGAGGTAGAGTCTCGCTCTAGTCCAGGCTGATCTGGAATTCACTAGGTAGTCTCAGGCTGGCCTCAAACTCACAGCAATCCTCCTACCTCTGCTGGGATTAAAGACGTGCACAGCCACGCCCGGCTAAATTTTGTTTTGTTTTGTTTTGTTTTTCGAGGTAGGGCCTCACGCTAGCCCAGGCTGACCTGGAATTCACTATGTAGTCTCAGGCTGGCCTCAAACTCACAGCAATCCTCCTACCTCTGCCTCCTGAGTGTTGGGATTAAAGGTGTGTGCCACCACGGCTTAAATAATGTTTTTTTACAAAAAAAATTTTTTTGGAGGGCCCTTAGTATCTTTGGATTTTGATTGCTTCTGCCTGGTGAGATGGAAGGAGATGCCTTTGAGTCTGTGCGGTCTAGGCCACGTGCCTGGTCTGCCCATTTGGTTTGGGGGTTTGTTTGTGCATTAAAAAGAAGTGCTTTTAAAAATATATTGGTGTTCCATGAAAGCAATGCTGCTCCCTTAAGAATATTTTTAGCCAGAATCTCTTGGAAAATGAAAACATCTGCCCTTTCATAAAAACTAGGCCATGTTGCAAAGTGAGTGCTCTGCCACCAAAAATAATAATAATAATAATAAAAGGCTTTTGGTGGAAGAGTTGGGTCACTGGAGGGGGGCGAACCAGGTCAGTCAAGGTTCCTTGAAGCATGTGGCCCAGGTCAGCGAGATTCCTGGAGATGACCTGAAGCCCCGATCTCAAAATACCTG
Organism: Zapus hudsonius; assembly: GCA_004024765.1. Lineage (NCBI taxonomy): Eukaryota > Metazoa > Chordata > Mammalia > Rodentia > Dipodidae > Zapus > Zapus hudsonius. The sequence goes on along the minus strand of PVHP010038073.1, from coordinate 1,505 downwards.
CTCTCTATGGGCATTCCCCCACCCACTCCCAAACTTCAGACAGGGCTGAAGAAACCAGCGGCTCTCCTGCCCTCAGGATCGAGGCTGGTGTGGGGGGCAGTGTATTGGACTCCCACCTCTCTCTGGCTACAGAGCTGTCCTTACTAGCTGGTTGGTACCAGAGCCGATTTCCCATCATCTTAATCATTAAGAAGCATGCTGTCCATGTCAGAATCTCAAACCAGGCTGCCTGAGCCATGGGGCCTCAGAATTTGAAGGTGCCCCAGTCTGGATTTCAAATGTCTCCCAAAGGCCCACATGTTAAAAGTTGATACATAGCCAGGTGTGGTGGCACCTGCATTTAGTACCAGCACTCAGGAGGTAGAGGTAGGAGAATTCCTGTGAGTTCGAAGCCAACATGAGACTACATAGGGAATTCCAGGTCAGCCTGAGCCTCGAAAAACCAAAAAAGTAAAAGTTGATCCCTAGAGTAGTATGGAGTGGTGATCTGGAACTCTGTAGCTCCAGGCTGGCCTTGAACTCATGACAGTTTTACCTTCAGCCTCCCAAGTGCTGGGATTAAGTGCACCACTATATGCCCTGGGAGCCCTCCCAACTAGAAGTGATGGACCTTTTTTTTCAAGAAGTGAGGCCATTGGGTTGGGGAGATAGCTCAGTAGTTCAGATCCTCAGGACCCATGTCAAATGTCAGGTGTGGCAGTGCATACCTATGACAGAAGAAGTGGAGGCAAGAGGATCCCTGGGACTTGTTAGCCAGACTGAGCTCTAGTTTTTTTTTTGTTTGTTTGTTTGTTTGTTTTGTTTTGTTTTGTTTTGTTTTTCTAGGTAGGGTCTCACTCTAGCCCAGGCTGACCTGGAATTCACTATGTAGTCTCAGGCTGGCCTTGAACTCATGGTGATCCTCCTACCTCTGCCTCCCAAGTGCTGGGATTAAAGGCGTGCGCCACCACGCCCGGCTGAGCTCTAGATTTAATGAGAGACTCTGTCTCAAAAAATGAGAAGCAACCACCTTTAATCTCAGCACTTGGGAGGCAGAGGTAGGAGGATCACCGTGAGTTTGAGGCCACTCTGAGACTACATAGTGAATTCCAAGTCAGCCTGGCCTAGAGGGAGACCTTACCTGGGGGGGGGGGGAGATGGACACCTATTGAGGAAGACATTCAACAGTGACTTCTGGCCTCTACATGTGCTTGTACACATGTTCATGAGAACACAGGTGCGCACACACACACATAATATTTTACATATCAAGTTTAAGGTAAATACTATGGTTTATTTATTTGCAAGCAGAGAAAAATAGAAGAGAGAGACAGAATGGGCTTGCCAGGGCCTCCAGCTGCTGCAAACGAACTCCAGATGCATGTGCCATCTTATGCAACTGACTTACATGGGTTCTGGGGAATCAAACCTGGGTCATTAGGCTTTACAGGCAAACGCCTTAACCATTTCTCCAGCCCCTCCATATGTATATTATATATATAATATTTTTATTTATTTGCAATCAG
>PVHP010038072.1:0-16998 GCA_004024765.1 Zapus hudsonius | reverse complement strand
GTTAGCAAAGGGTACCAAGTTTTGTTTAGAAATTTCAGTTAGTTTTAATGCAGATTGTAACTATAGTTAAAAAGTTAAAAAAAGGGGGGGGGGCTAAAGAGATGGCTTAGTGGTTAAGGCACTTGCCTTCAGTGCCTAAGGCCATGGGGTTTAATTCCCTAGTATCCACATAAGCCAGACCCACAAGGTGGGGGCCCTAGTATCTCTCTCTGTCTCTCTCTCTCTCTCTGTATCTCTGTATCTCTCTGATTGAAATGAATAAATAAAATATTTTTTTAAAAAAGTATCACAGGGTATCTTTAAAATGATTTTTTTTTTAGTAGAGATACTCTTGGTTAAAAATCCTGGGCCAGGGCTAGACAGATTGGTCAGTGGTTAAGGCTGTAAGGCAAAAGGACCTGAGTTCAATTCCCTAGTACCCACATAAAGCCAGATGCACAAGGTGGTGCATGCATATGAAGTTCGTTTGCCATGGCTGGAGTCCTTATTGTGCCCATTCTGTCTCTTATCTGTCTCTTTCACTCTCTCAAATAAAATATTTTTAAAAAGAGAGAGATCCTGGGCCAGTATAGATATAGGCCTAGTGGAATGATTTGAAGGTGCCCCACCCAAAGTCATAATTTGAAGGGGCACAGAATCTGAAGGATACAAGGTCAAACTGACTAGTCCTGTGGGCACACTTCTCAGTTCTGGATGGGTGCAGGAGATTGCTTCTTGCCTCAAAAAGAAAATAAGCCAGGTATGGTGGCAGTGGCATTTAATCCTCACACTTTGGAGGCAGAGGTTGCAGGATTTTGAGTCTAGCCTATAACTACAGAGTTAAGTTCCAGGTCAGCCTGGGATAGAGACGGTGGGGGGGGGAGGGAGGGAGGAAGGGAAGAAGAGAATAAAGTGGAAAGTGCTTTTTTGGCAGAGTACTTAGTTTTAAAATACTTGAAAAAAGTTTCAAACTTATTGTTAGACAATAGTCATAAGTAAGTATTATTATATAGATTATTTGTTTTGTAAGTATTATTATATAGATTATTATTTGTTTTATAGTATAAACAAAAATTCAGATAGAGAGGTATTTTTTTTTTTTTTTTTTGAGGTAGGGTCTCACTCTAGCTCAGGCTGACCTGGAATTCACTGTGTAAGCCTTGAACTCATGGCGATCCTTCTGCCTCTGCCTCCTGAGTGCTGGGATTAAAGGCGTACGCCACCACGCCTGGTTTATAATTTCTTTATTTCTGCAGATATTTTATTTTTGAAGGTATATTTTGTCAGGGATCTACAGACTAATTTCCAGTTGGTTTAGTTTAGTCAGGCGTGGTGGTACACGTCTTTAATCCTAAGGGAGGCACAGGTAGGATTGCTGTGAGTTTGAGGCCAGCCTGGGATTTACAGAGTGAGTACTAGATCAGACTGGGCTAGAGTGAAACCCTACCTTTGAAAAAAAGTTTTGGTGGTTCTTTTTTTTTTTTTTGGTTTTGGTTTTGTTTCAGTTCTTTTCTGTGAGTCTAAGTGCATTTTTACGAAGCACATTTAAAGGAATTAAGACAAATAAGGAACATAAGGATACTTAAATGTTTTCTGATGATGTTAAATTTTGAATTCAGTGTTCTTGAAAATTAGACTAAAATTCTGCAGTCCACAAAGTAAATGTATGATTTTTATTGTTGTTTGTTAGGTGCTAATGTGCATGCTACAACAGCAACAGGAGACACAGCCCTAACCTATGCTTGTGAAAATGGACATACAGACGTTGCAGATGTTTTACTTCAAGCAGGAGCTGATTTAGTAAGATTTTTAAATTTCAAATATTTTTGCATGTATATTAATACCTATTTATATCTAGCATTTAGAAAACACTGATAAGTTTGGCCTCTTGTAGTTGTTGAATATGTTAAATGTACTTGGCAATAGTATTTAAAGGCTAAGTACATGGCTCAGCAGTTAATGGGACTTGCTTGTAAAGCCTGCTGGCCTGGGTTGGCCCAGGTTCAATTCCCCAGCACCCATGTCAAGCCAGATTCACAGTGGTACATGATGCATCGAGTTTATTTACCAGATGCAAGATGCTCTGGTATGTCCATACTTGCCTGCTTCTCCTTCTCTCTCTCTCTCTCTCTCTCTCTCTCTCTCTCTCTCTGCTTATAAATAATTTAATGCATTTTTTAAAATAAAATAGTAAGCTGGGTTTGGTGGTGGCAGGAATTTAGTTGTCTGTCAGATACCTTACATCCATTAGCTTTCAAAAGCATAGTTAGCTATTTGTAATGAACCTGCTGATAAGATTTGATGAGACTTTCATCATAGAAACTTTAGTACAGGGAAAGTGAAAGTAAAGAGTTACTGAAGAGTCAGACTGTGTAGTGTGATCAGAGAAGTGGTTCCAGTGTAGGCATTGTGTGTGCCTACATTTTCTTATGTGTATTACCAGATATCCTTTTCCCTTCACTGGACTTGAGTAATGGTGCATGCATCTCACGTGGTCATGCAACACATTGGATGCCAAATAGAAGAGGGACTCCTGTCATTTACCTGGGAGGGTGACACAAAACATGTTCTGAGGGCTGGAGAGATGGCTCAGCGGTTAAGGCACTTGCCTCCAGTGCCTAAGGCCCCGGTTCAATTCCCCAGGACCCACATAAGCCAGACCCACAAGGTGGTGGCCCTGGTGCGCTCTCTCTCTCTCTCTCTCTCTCTCTCTCTCTCTCTCTCTCTCTCTCTCTCTCTCGCACGCGCGTGCGCGCGCGTGCTATTTCTCTCTATCTCTGTATCTCTCTGCTTGAAAAATGAATAAATAAAATATTTTTAAAAAAAACATGTTCTGAAAGTTTGTACTGAGCACCCCTCACAAGGCAAACTCTAACTGAAGAAGTGCACAGCTGAAAGGGGAGCTTCTTTTTTTATTAGAGAAAGTACATGTGTTTATTATTAAGGTTATAGGTAAAAAGTATAAGTAGCAGGTAACTAAGAAACTTTAAGAGTGCACTTCTGGTTATGTTTATAAAGGCTAATTATCAGAGGAGTTTAAACATGAGACTATTGAACTTATCTTATCCAGGGTAAGAACAGAAAGGAGTTAAATAGAGTTGCCAGTACCGTGTGCAGGTTGGGCAAAATGTTGCTATTGATAAGACTGTTGACACGTTAACTTTAAAAGAACAGAACAGCAGAGAATCTGTGAAAACAGCCTATGTAGAATGAATGAAATGTATCTACTTCTGGGGATTAACACCATGCCAGTAATGCTGGTGTGGAGTGGGTTAAAAATTCAACTTTGAGTCTCAACAACTTCTTTTTAAATTTTATTTATTTATTTGCAAGCAGAGAGAGGGAGGGAGGGAGAGAGGGGGGGATGGATAGCCAGGGCATCTAGCCACTGCAAACGAACTCCAAATGCATGCACCAATTTGTGCATCTGGTTTTACTTGAGTACTGGGGAATCGAAACCAGGATGTTAGGCTTTGCAGGCAAACGCCATAACTGCTGAGCCATCTCTCCAGCCCATCTACAGCTTCTTACTGTTATTTTGCCTGAGTTCTAGATTAAAGAAGTTTTCTTTTTCTTTTTTTCTTTTCTTTTTTTTTTTTTTTTTTTTTTTTTTTTTTTTTTTTTTTTTTTTTTTTTTTTTTTTTTTTTTTGGTTTTTCGAGGTAGGGTCTCACTCTAGTCCAGGCTGACCTGGAATTCTCTATGTAGTCTCAGGGTGGCCTTGAACTCATGGCAATCCTCCTACCTCTGCCTCCTGAGTGCTGGGATTAAAGGGGTGCACCACCACACCCGGCTAGATTAAAGTTTTCTAAGTACACTGAATTGTATTCTCTTTGGCATCTATTTTTTAACTTGATTGTGTGGTAGCTAAATGATTTTCTGAATCAGTTTAAAACAAAGCATTATATAATCACTTTCTCAAGCTTTTTTGTTGTTTTATATTATTTATTTATTCATTCATTTATTTATTTATTTATTTTTTTGAGTTAGGGTCTTGCTGTAGCCCAGGCTGACCTGAAATCCATTATGTAGTCTCAGGCTGGCCTTGAACTCAGAGATCCTCCTATCTCTCTGCCTCCTGAGTGCTGGGATTAAAAGCATGTGCCAGCATGCCCAGCTTTTTTGTTGTTTTAAAACAACTGGAACAATAGAATTCACGTTTATACACATAGTGTAGGAGGATAGGTAAGAAAAATCTTCTCAGAAACAAAGTATCAGCTACATTTCAATATTTAGGTGAATATCATAAGAGGTTGCAATTTTCTTCGCAGACAGTAAGTGCTACTCACCATACATGCACGTTCCATTTGATGTAAGGCCTGGCTGGAGCTGTTTGTATTGCTCGTTCTTCTAGCTGGCAAACTCCCTAGACTCTGTCTTTTGTGTTTCACTATTCAAATATTTAATATGTTTGCTCTTTAAAAAATTCTTCCATTGATTTATTTTTGTTTCCCTTTATTCCTAAAACATGTTTTTCTTTAGTGGTTTTTTTCTTCTAGTAAACAATTGGGATTCTTCTAATCACCTTATAAGACTAAGTTTATTTTTTCACTGTTTAGATGAATAGTTAAGAAAAATAGCCGGGCGTGGTGGCGGACGCCTTTAATCCCAGCACTCGGGAGGCAGAGGTAGGAGGATTGCCTTGAGTTCAAGGCCACGGTAACACTACATAGTGAATTCCAGGTCAGCCTGGGTTAGAGCGAGACCGTGCCTCGAAAAAAAGAAAAATATATTTTTAATCTGAGAACTTGAAAAATGCAGTTATTTTCTTGGCGACCAAACTAAGCATTAGCATTATCTTTAATGATTATTTTTTGGCATGGAAAGTTGAACTAACTTGTAAGAAGTTATGTAATCTAGTGTAAACTGAAATTCTACATATTGGAGGAATAGGTAGCATAAGTTTCTACGCTGGGTTAATAGTAAATTCTCATTCTTTCTCATCATTAGTACAAAGCGCTTAAAATAGATGCTTAATCGGTTGACACTAATGATTTTGTTTTCTGTTTCTTTAACAGGAGCATGAATCTGAAGGTGGTAGAACACCTTTGATGAAAGCAGCAAGAGCTGGCCATTTGTGTACTGTGCAGTTTCTTATTAGCAAAGGTAAAGAGGTGTACAATGAGCATTTGCAAGAGACTATCGTTTGTGGGAAGAAAATTTAAACAATTGTAATTGGTGTGAAGGCTTCATTACATACTTTTAAAATTATTGTATTCTAGTTCTTTATTAATTTATTTTATGTAGTAAATATATTATTTGTAATCAGGGCGTGGTGGCGCACACCTTTAATCCCAGCACTTGGGAGGCAGAGGTAGGAGTTCAAGGCCACCCTGAGACTACATAGTGAATTCCAGGTCAGCCTGGGCTAGAGTAAGACCCTACCTTGAAAAGCAACAACAACAAAAATATATATATATGTATATATATATACATGCATACATATATGTGTGTGTATATATATATATTTATATTGTATTATTTGTAAAGTGCTTACTGGGAATTTATTAATCTCGAGCTTTAAGTTTTCATCAACCAAGCAGTATATTTGTTCTGAAAACTAGAGAGGCCAAATGTCAATGACTGACTATTCTTAGGTAAATGTTGAACATTATAAATCAGGTGGTTTTACTTGGTGGCACATGCCTTTAATTCCAGGGAGACAGGGGTAGGAGGTCTGCAGTGATTTTGAGGCAAGCCTGAGCTTCAGAGTGAGCTCAAGGTGAGAGTGAGACCCTGCCTCAAAAAATAGTGTCTGGCCTTCTGACTATCTCCATATGAAAGCCATATGAAAAATGGTGGTGCACATTTATGCACCACTTTGTGCATCTGACTTTACTAGGGAATTGAACCTAGAGTAGCAGACTTTGTAAACAAGTGCCTTTAACAACCAAGCTATCTCCCCAGTCCCCTCTGACTTTATATTTTATGTGTGTGTATGCATATATATATATATATATATATATATATATATATATATATATATATATATATATATATATATATACACACATGTAATCAGAGAGAGACACAGAGAAAGAGAAAAGGCATGCCAGGTCTTTATCCACTGCAAACGAAATCCATATGCATATACCACTTTGTGCATCTGGGTGCTTGGAAATCAAACCTTGGTCCTTAAGCTTTGCAGGCAAGTGCCTTAACTGTTGAGCCATCTCTCCAGCTTCCCTGACTTTTAAAAGTTATACAAAATAAATTTTATTTCTTTTAAATATTGCTTTAAAAAATTATTTTCAGGGCTGGAGAGATGGCTCAGCAGATAAGGCACTTGCTTCCAGTGCCTAAGGCCCTGGGTTCAATTCCCCAGGACCCACATAAGCCAGACCATCAAGGTGGTGGCCCTGGTGCGCTCTTGCGCTCTCTCTCTCTCTCTCTCTCTCTCTCTCTCTCTCTCTCTCTCTCTCTCTCTCTCTGTATCTCTGCTTGAAAATGAGTAAATAAAAATATTTTTAAAAATTATTTTCAGCCGGTAGTGGTGTCACATGCCTTTAATCCCAGCACTCGGGAGGCAGAGGTAGGAGGATCGCCGTGAGTTCAAGGCCATCCTGAGACTACATAGTGAATTCCAGGTCAGCCTGTACTAGAGCGAGACCCTACCTCAAAAAACCAAAAAAAAAAAAATTTTTTTTTCCCTTGGGGCTTTACCACCTCACCTTTCTCTGTGCTTTCCCCTCTTTTTTTTTTTTTTTTTTTTTTTGAGGTAGGGTCTTGCTCTTGTCCAGGCTGACCTGGAATTCACTATGTAGTCTCAGGGTGGGCAATCGTCCTACCTCTGCCTCCAGAGTGCTGGGATTAAAGGTGTATACCACCACGCCCGGCTTCCCCTCTTTTATTCTAATAAAGTCTCTAAACCTTAAAAAAATTTTCTTTACTTGAAACCTGGCTATATTGCCACTTTCTAGAAGTAGATTAAGGCTGTCTTTGAAATATTTTGAGAATTATATACAGTGGTATAATTTGATGCTTATATTAACTTGTATATATTTATTAATCTTAGTTTCTTTATTTTTACATTTCAAGCGTTGTATTTTTTAATTTATTTATTGTTAATAAATTAGAAACACCATATGAATAAGTCTGGTGTCAGTATCCCTGTTTCCCTCCTCCCTGCCCCCAATCCGTTGAAGGCCTCCTTCCTCCGTGTGATTGCTAGAATGGTTCATGGGGTGCAGGGCTATGTATTCTAGAAGCAGAAGCCAGATTTGTGTGTGTGTGTGTGTGTGTGTGTGAGAGAGAGAGAGAGAGAGAGAGAGAGAGAGAGAGAGAGAGAGAGAGAGAGAGAGATTGTTGAAAGGGGCAATGTCTCTGGACATTCTCCCCCACCATGGCTCTTAAAATCTTTCCGCCCCCTCTCTGAGTCACAATGGGTGAGTTTTAAGTCTGCTTTATTGTTGAACTCTTAAAGAGTCTCTGGATTTCTGCTTTGGACTATTTTGGGCATCCTCAGTGCCTGTCTCCATTATCCTTTCATAGGTTATCTGATTTGCTGTGTTGGTTGCTGTCTTGCTCATCTTGCCATTTCATAAAGGTTCCTTTTGGCCTGTAGATGTTGAGTTAGGGATGGTTCATCTCCTGCTTGGGTATCACCCATCATCTGAGGTCCTGTTTGGAATTGGATCATCCACAGTTCTTGTTGACTTCTGAAAAATACAAACAGAATCTCCAGTGGATAGTGAGATCAGTATAGATTAAATGAGACAAACATTGTTAATTTGGTGAGATTTTCATGGGTGTAACCTCTGTGTAGGTCCATGGTTAGTTGGGGCTTCCCCTTGGAGTTAGAGTTTTTGGTCTCTATAAGAAATTGACTTGGATCAAGTTCCAGTCAACACTTCTTGCCTTGCTGGTTTCTGGTATAGCAGTGGCCTCTGCATTTTTAGTCCATCCATCAGTGTTGTGTATGAATGTCCCTTGCTTTCTCAGAATATTGTTGGTCAATTTCCACTGGCAGCTCAAAAGTGGTATTTTATGAATAAACTCCAACTACCTTCAACAATGTATATGAATTTCACAAACATAATATTACACAAAACAAGCTAGACACAAAAGATACGATCCTATTCATATAAAATTCAAAAGTGGGGGCTGGAGAGATGGCTGAGTAGTTTGGGGCATTTGCCTGCAAAGCCTAGGGTCCCAGGTTTATTCCCCAGTATCCACATGGAGCCAGATGTACAGTGATGTATACGTTTGGAGTTCCTTTGCAACAGCTATCTCTCTCTGCTTGCAAATAAATAAAATAAAATTTCAAAGCTAAAACTATCTTGGAAGTCGGATAATAGTTACTTTTGTGGGGAGTGACTAAAAGAGGGCACAAGATGGGTCTTCTGGTATGTGGATAATATTCAGTGTCTTGATCTTGGTGTTAGTTACACAGGTGTGTTCATTTTGTGAGAAAACTTTCAAACTATATGCTCAGGGTTTGTATATTATTTCATATATATGTTACACTTAAGTAAGTCTTAAAAATGATTCTGACTTGGTTTCAACATTGAGTAATATTTCTTTTTTTTTCCCCCTGTTTTTGTGTTTTGAAGGTGCCAATGTGAATAGGGCTACAGCCAATAATGATCACACAGTAGTGTCACTGGCATGTGCAGGAGGCCACCTGGCAGTGGTTGAGCTACTCTTGGCTCATGGGGCTGACCCTACTCATCGACTAAAGGTATTTTTTATTTTTTCTTCTCTTTTTCTAAAAAATACTATTTATTTATTTGCAAGGAAAGAGAGAAGCAGAGAAAGAATGAATGGGCACTCCAGGGCCTTCAGCCACTGCAAACAAACTCCACATGCATGTTCCACTCTGCATTGGGCTTTATGTGGGTACCGGGGAAACAAACCTGTTTCATTAAGCTTTATAGGCAAGCACCTAACCACTGAGCCATTTCTCCAGCCCATCTCAAGGTATTCAACATAACAATAGTGTATTAGTACCATCAGCTGAACATAGTGGTGCATGTCTATAATCCAACAATAAGGAGGCTGAGGCAGTAGGCTTGTCCAGTTCAAAGCCAACCTGAGTCACACAGTGAGACTTTGTCTCAAAAAGCAAAACTAGGAGCTGTGGAGATTTCTCATTGGTTAAAGGCATTTTCTTACAAAGTCTGCTGGCCCAGTTTCAATTTCCTAGCATCCATGCCAGATGCAAAGTGGCACATGTCTGGGATCCCAGTGCCCTTTGGACAATGGGAGGCAGATTCAGGTAATCTGAAGCTTTGGGCCAGCTAGTCTGTTCATTTGCAGTGGCAAGAGATCCTGGCTCACAAAAGATGGAGCATAGACACCTTGAAGCTCTGACCACACATGTACCATGGCATGAACCACTCCCTCCCCACACAAATAAATTTTTGAAAATTATAAGCCAAAGCAGTAATATATATTATTATTAAAAGTATGTTCAGTTTGGATAGATTGCTCAGTGGATAAAGCCTGAGAGCCTGAGTTGAAGTTCCTAGCAACATTTAAAGCTGGACACAAAGTGGCACATGCACCTGTAATCCCCACATGCTATAGCAGTGAGTGGCAGAGCCAGGAGAGTCCAGAGCTCATGGTCCAGCTAGACTGGTGCACACAAAGTGAAGAGGCAAAAACAAAATAATAAGGGAAGACCCTATCTTAAGCACAGTTGAAAGAGAGGACAGAATCCCTTTCTTTCAACTTAATCCTTAGCCCTGCAAACATGCACCCTGGCATTTACATACCCACACACACTACACATCAACACATACATACAGATACACAGAATATCCTTTTTTTATTATGAGGCCAGATGAACAGTATTTGGGGAGGTGGCTCAGCAGTTAAAGGCACTTACTTGCAAAGCCTGTCAGCCTGGGTACAATTCCCCAGTACCCATGTAAAGCCAGATGCACAAAGTGGCACGTACATCTGGAGTTCATTTGGGATGGCAAGATGTCCTAATGTACCGATTCTCTCTCAAATAAATTAATTAAAAATAATATGTTTGATTTTTTTTTTTTAGTGCTTAATATGTATTACTATTTAAATGAGATTCTAACTCACCCACCTATATAATCTCTGCACTCGGGAGACTGAGGCAGGACAATTGCAATACTATCTCTAAACACAAAATAAAATTGATTGGATTTAATATTACTTACTAAGCAATTAAATGTGTTTATCAATCAGATTATAAGAAATTTACAACAAATCAACTGTGTGTCATTTCTTTCTTAGGATGGCTCAACAATGCTTATTGAAGCTGCAAAGGGTGGCCATACTAATGTTGTATCTTATCTGTTGGATTATCCGAAAAATGTTCAGTCAGGTTGTACCACAGATGTATCTCAGCCTATCCCTCCTTCACAAGATCAATCTCAGGTAAGATAAATGAGCCTTATTAATGTAAATATTCTTTAAAGTGATTGAAAGTTTTTGTTTAGTGAAATCTTTAATTCTTTTCTACAAAGTTATTTTGGACACTCCCAGCATACCATAATTCAACAAATGTTGAATTTTATTTTCTCCTACTGGTGTAGAATTTGAATAAGGGTAAATTGACCAATGTAAAGTGAGTAAGCAAGGCTTTTGCTTCAGCAAGAGAATAGTATCAATAAATTTAACTTAAATCATTGACTACTTACAGACTGAGTCTATACCTCATCAGTATTCTCAGCAATTACTCCTAGGCAAAAGCTTTAAAATTTTTTTAAGCTTTAAGAAATAAAATTGAGCTGGGGAGATAGCTCAGTGCTTGCCTTGCAAGTATGGGAACCTTGGGTTTGTTCTCTAATACCCACATAAGTGCTGAGTAGTGGTGGCATACACCTGATATGCCAGCGTTGGCGAGGTGGACAGAGGCATATCCTGGAATTCATTGTCCTGCTAGTCTAACCTAATTGGTGAGCTCCAGGCCAGTGAGAGACTCTTCAAAAAGAGATGGATGTTGTACCATGGTCTCCACATGCATGGGCATCTGGACCCACATGTGCAACCACACACAAACAGAAATAAAAGTGAACACTTACCTGGTAGGGGAGATACCATAATCAAGAGGGTGTTTTTCTCAGGGCAAGGCTTATCCATTGCACTGCAGATGTGCTAACCTCTGCATTTTCCCCAAATATGTGAAATTTTGTAATTCATTGTAGTGGGGGACTGCATTCACGCTACCCCCTGTTTAAAAAAAAGAAATGAAATGAAAGAAAGTTAATTTTATGGTATATGAATAAATAAAACAGTGTATCTGTTTATTCTTTGGTCTGAGGTTACTTTTTTTCTGAGTTAACTTTTTAGGTTCCACGTGTACCAATGCATACACTTGCCATGGTTGTACCTCCCCAGGAACCTGACAGAACTTCGCAAGAGACCTCTCCTACCATCCTAGGAGTACAAAGAGGTTAGTTATGAATTATTTTCCTGAAAATTTATACTTCTTCACCTAATTAATAAATATGTACTTGAATGGTACATGCTTATAATGTCTGTAATTGAGGTATGTAATTTTGGCAAATGCTAATACTTATAAGCTATTTAAAATAGGACAAACCTTGGTGGTGCACGCCTTTAATCCCAGCACTCGGGAGGCAGAGATAGGAGGATCGCCGTGAGTTCGAGGCTACCCTGAGACTACAGAGTGAATTCCAGGTCAGCCTGGACTAGAGCGAGACCCTACCTCGGAAAACCAAAAAAAAAAAAAAAAAAAATAGGACAAACCTAAGTGCTAGGAAAATGACTATTTTCCTGGTTACATAATGATAGATGAATTTTCAGGATTCTTATTATATTAAAGCAGAAAATTTTGTCTAACATTCATTTTCTACTTGACAGGTTTTTTTGTTTTGTTTTGTTTTTGGTTGTTGTTGTTTGGTTTGGTTTTTTTTTTTTTTTCAAGATAGGCTCTTGCTTTGTAGCTCAGGTGGACCGTGAACTCACTTTGTAGACCAGGCTGGACCCAACTTGTAGTGATACTCCTGCTTTCTCAGAGCTGGGATTGCAAGTGTGTGTTATCACACCCAACTTCTATTTGACAATAGCAAAAAACTAGTATAATAATAATGTTTGCTGCTTTGGTAAATCCTTTTAAAAATCACTTCAGTTAATGAGAGAAATTTAGTAATTACACTGTTTCTTATATGTCATGCTGGAATTAGTGAGTGAACCTGAAGAGATAACTATCAGTATGTGGACCTGGATGATGAATTATCCAATGTATATAAGTGAAATCAGAATGACTTTTAAAAATTGGTTTATTTGTTTTTTGACTTTAAAAAATTGTAAGCACCATTGTACTTTATTTTCCTTCTTCTGATAATAATGATTGAATTTAGGGCCTGGTGTATGTATGTAGCTCTGCCCCTGAGCTACATCTCCAGCCCAATTTTTTTGACTTTGAGATACGGTTTCATGCTGTGTGTAGCCCATGCTTGCCTCAAGTTCACAGCAGCCCTCAAGCCTCAGCCTCATAGGTGCTGTGAGTATAGGTGGGAACCAGTATGTCCAACCCCACTGATTATAAAAGGAAGTGTGTTCTGTTTAAAGAATTCAAGTTTATAAGTTCTGGTTTTGTTCTCCTTTTCACTTGTGTATATACTTTCTTTTCATAACTACATATTGTAATATCTGAGTTCCCTGAAATAAAAAAAATCAGTAATTTTTATTTGAAAAACTGCATAATGGTTGGAGCTGTTAATGGTAAGATACTTTTTCTAGTATGCATGAAGCCTTGGGTTCTGTCTCCAATAATACCCTCTCCAAAAAAAAGGTTTATGAACATATTTCATTTAGTGTATGCTAATCAAATAATAGACTATTGAAATCACAATGAGATGTATATGTTACTATCTTTACTACTATGAGTCAAGAAAAATGGATTTAGGACAACTTTTATAGTAGTAAACAAAGGATTTTTTTTCAAATTATTCATTTCAAATAACTTAAAATATTGATGGTCCTCATTAAAGATTAATTAGTTTCAGATATGAGGTATGTATAGTCTTTAAGATCTAAGCTGTTTCTAGCAATTTTCTACTAATAGCAGACACTCAGTTTTTCTGCCCACTCCATTTGTTGAGACAAGCCTCCCTACTTTGCTCAGGATGGCCTTTAACTCATGGGCTGAAACCATCCTTCTTCTACAGTCTCTGGAGTTCTAGGACTGTAGACATTTTATTACCGTGTCTGGTTTTTTCTACTATTTTTATCTTTAACAGATACAAAACAAATTGCATATTCACTTTTTTTGGGGGGGTTGAGGTAGGGCCTCACTCTAGTCCAGGCTGACATGGAATTCACTATGTAATCTCAAGGTGGCCTGGAACTCATAGCAATCTTCCTAACTCTGCCTCCCGAGTCCTGGGATCAAAGGCATTTGCTATCACGCCTGGCTTTAAACATTCACTTTTAATGGAAGTCAGAGCATGATTAACCAACTTACATCCTTTACTAACATATTTAAAGCTAAATGCCTATTTTTTTTTTTTTTTTTTTTTTTTTGGAGGGGAGGAGGAACAGGGTCTCCCTGTGTTGTATAATAGGCTGGTCTGGAATTCCTACTGAGATGCAAGCTAACCCACCAATCCTCATGCCTCTGCCTTCTGAGTGCTAGATCAAAGGTATATATTATTACACCAGTTTTCTTTTTTTGTGTAGCTAAGTCCTTTAGAGGACTTTAGGAATTTTAGCTTGTGAAATTCAGTATTTAATAAGAAATCACTTTTAAAAATTTACCTAGAGCACCTGGCGAGGTGGCATATGCCTTAGGGAGACAGAGGTAGGAGGATCAAAGTGAGTTTGAAGCCACCCTGAGACTACATAATGAATTCCAGGTTAGCCTGGACTAGAGTGACACTCTACTTTGGTGGTGGGGGGGGAACAAATTTACCTAGAGTACCTAGAGCCACAAAATAACAAAGAAATGTACAGAGGGGAAATAAAGTGTTGTTTTGTGTACATATATATGTGTGTGTGTTCATACTTTTGTGGGTGTGCATGTGGAGATCAAAGGTTGACATTGACTGTCTTTTTTAAAAAAAATAGTTTATTTATTTGCAATGAGAGAGGGGAAATAAAATGAGAATAGGTGTACCAGGGCCTCTAGCCACTGCAAATGAACTCCAGATGCATGTACCACCCTGTGCATCTGGCATTACATGGGACCTGGGGAATTGAGCCTAGGTCATTAGTCATTGCCAGCAAGTGCCTTAACCACTGAGTAATCTCTCCAGCCCCAACATTGGCTGTCCTTGATCATGTTTTTTTATTTACTGAAGCCAAGTCTCTCCCTTGAACCCAGAATTCACTGATTCGGCCTGACTGCCTAGCCAGCTTTTCTCCAGATACTGTCTCTTGCCTCCTGAGCACTGTGATTATAGACAGCTCCCATACCCACTTGGCATTTATGTGGGTGCTGGGGGTATAAACTCTGGTCCTCATGCTTGTACAGCAAACACTTTATCCACCAAGGCATCTCCCAGCACTGAAATCAAGTATTTTAAACATAGATTTAATATGTAAGTAACAAGAATGTTTGGATAGTGATTTTTCAGTTGATACTCAAATTAGTAATCAAAGAGGAGAACAACAACAAAAACAAAATCCTAACACTTGGGAGGCAGAGGTAGGAGGATCATTGTGCCAGCCTGGGACTACTGAGTGAGTTCCAAGTCATCCGGGATTGAAGTGAAACCCTACTTTAAAAATAAAGCTATAAATAAAGATGTCAGAAAAAAAAAATCAAACATATAGTCTACACATCACTAAATTATAAAAAGGAGCCAGTTGATGTAAAAAAACACACTAGATTAATAGGATAAATATAAAAGCCTATCTTGGGCTAGGGAGATGGCTCAACTGTATAGGTACTTGCTTTTTTTTTTTTTTTTTTTTTTTTGGTACTTGCTTTTGAAGCCTCTAGTCCCAGTACACTTGTAAAAAGCCACACACAAAGTGGTGCATGCATCTGAAGTTCATTTGCAGCAGCAAGAGGCCCTGGTGTACCCATACTCACTCTTTCTCTCTCAAATAATATATGTATAACACCTCTTATGACAATTTAAGATACATTTTTCCCTTTAAAAAATTTTCTTTTAGCCGGGTGTGGTGGCGCACTCCTTTAATCCCAGCACTCGGGAGGCAGAGGTAGGAGAGGATCGTTGTGAGTTCAAGACCAGCCTGAGACTACAGAATGAATTCCAGGTCAGCCTGGGCTAGAGTGAGACCCTACCTTGAAAAACCAAAAAAAAAAAAAAAAAAAATTATTTTATAGCAAGCATTTTGCCCACTGAGACATCACCCATTTCTTGTTGCTGGGACAAACGAGATCAGAAGCAGCTTTTGGGAGCATAGGGTTTATTTCAGTTTCCAGGGGGAGTTTCATCTTGGCAAAGGAAGCTGGCTCACTTCCTCATATATCTACAGCAAAGAGAGAAAGAGAACAGAGTTCCAGTTGGCTCAGAATATACCTTATGCCTGAACTCTACCCGTGGTGAGGTTATAAGGACATTTTACATTCAAATGACCACACCCCAGCTCCTTAAATATTCTTTTATGCCCCATGTGTATCATTTGTCCAGGTTCTGTCCATCTTGACTCATACCCTTGTGATTTAGGCAACTATTCTCATTGATTTGTTGATTAGCAAAGATTCTATTCTAAGTAGCATTTATTATTTTTGATTATTTTTTTATTTGAGAAAAAGTGCATATGGCGTGCTAGGGTCTTCTCCCACTATAAATGAACTCCAGACACATGTGCCTTTTCAAGCATTGGGCTTTACATTGGGTACTGGGGAATCAATCCCAGGCCGTTTAGCTTTGCAAGCAACAGCCTTTAACACTGAGCTATTTCCCCAGCTCCCTAAGTAGCATTAAACAGCAGCCTCAGAATCATTTAGAGAAACAAAACATGAAACTGAGACTGATAGACTCAGTTGTCTAGCATTTTTTGACTTTACTAACTGTAGTAACAAATAGAGAATAGGGATTAGCTCAGTTGGTAGAGTGCTTACCTGGCATGCAAAAAGTGCTGGGTTCAATCTCAGCTTCATAAAACTGGGCACACTTGTAAATTCAACACTTAAGAGTTGGAAGCAGGATGATCAGAAATTCAAAATCATTCACATCCATATCGCGAATTGCCAGTCTGGGCTACATGAAAGAAACCCTGTTTCAGAAATAAGTAAAAGCCATTATTGGAACCAGAAACTCATAAAAATTCATAATATATTCTGTTACATGATTCTCAAAAAAAGAAGGAAAGGAGGGAAAAAAGGGAGGATTAAGAGTCAAGTGGATGTGGTGGCTCACATGGAGGGTGTCCTTGAGTTTGTGACTGCCTGAACTGTAAAGAGTTCCAGGTCAGTCTCAGCTGGGGTAAGATTTTGTCTCAAAAAATAATAATAATAAATAAATAAATAAAGCACACACTCAGATGGGAAAGGATATATAACCAATGTAAACCCTTAAACTATACAAAATCACTTTTGTAATTTTTGTTTTGTTTTGTTTTTCGAGGTAGGGTCTCGCTCTAGCCCAGGCTGACCTGGAATTCACTATGTAGTCTCAGGGTGGCCTTGAACTCACGGCAATCCTCCTACCTCTGCCTCCAGAGTACTGGGATTAAAGGCGTGTGCCACCACACCCGGCTCTGTAAAATTTTGATTACTGGCAGTTTTTACACCTAACTTAGTTGTAATTGAGTTGGCAGACATTCTAAAAAAGTGCTGGGGGCTGGAGAGATGGCTCAGCGGTTAAGGCACTTGCCTCCAGTGCCTAAGGCCCTGGGTTCAATTCCCCACATAAGCCAGACCCACAAGATGGTGACCCTGGTGCGTTCTCTCTCTCTCTCTCTCTCTCTCTCTCTCTCTCTCTCTCTCTGCTTGCAAATAAATAAATAAATAAATAGTTTTTGCTGAGCGTGGTGGTACATGCCTTTAATCCCAGCACTTGGGAGGCAGAGGTAGCAGGATTGCTGTGAGTTCAAGGCCACCCTGAGACTACTTAGTGAATTCCAGTTCAGCCTGTACTAAAGTGAGACCCTACCT
>PVHP010038071.1:0-16952 GCA_004024765.1 Zapus hudsonius | reverse complement strand
AAAAAAAGAGAGAGAGAGATGGTGGTACACACCTGTAATCTCAGCATTCCAGAGTCTGAGACAGGAGGATCATGAGTTTGTGGCTGGCCTGGACTATATAGTGAGGCCTGAGGGAGCTGCATAGAGGCTGTGTTCAATCTTCTCCCAATAGGGTGATCAAGCTGGGTGTGGTGGTGCACACCTGTAATCCCAGCAGAGGCAGGAAGGTTGTGAGTTCTTGGGCAACATTGTAAGATTCCTATCTCCAATAAAACAGAAGGGCTGGAGAGATGGCTTAGGTGTTAAGGCGCTTGCCTGCAAAGCCTAAGGACCCAGGTTTGATTCCCCAGTACCCACATAAAGCCAGATGCACAAAGTGATGCATGCATCTGGAGTTTGTTTCCAAATGGCCAGAGGCTCTGGTGCACCCATCTCTGTGTCTTTTTATCTCTCCTCTTGCAAATAACTAAATAAAAATGTTAAAAACCAAACAAAAACCCCAGAAGACTTGAGCCCCCTTCATCCACAGGATGGCATGAAGAAAAACATAGACCACTGTCTCTCCCCTAGGGAAGCTATCTTGGTCTGGATGTTCCAGAAGCATACACTGAGACCAGTGTTTATGTGCAAGTCACTTCCTGGAGTAACCCTTGAGCTTCCTTGTAGGGGAGTGGGGGAGTGAAGAGAGGGTGGTCAATTTAGGAAGTAAAGGAAGCCTTATCAAGGTCATTGCTGGGCTGGGGAGATGGCTCAGCAGTTAAAGGTGCTTGTTTGCAGAGCCTGACAGTTTAAGCTTGATTCCCCAGTACCCAGATGCACAAAGCAGTACATGCTTACAGAGGCAGGAGGCCCCGGTATGCCCATTCTCTCCCATTTATTGAGAGAGAGAGAGAGAGAGAGAGAGAGAGAGAGAGAGAGAGAGAGAGAGGGGAAAGAGAGAGAGGCCGAGAGATAAGGAATGGGTGTACCAGGACCTAGCCACTACAAACAAACTCCAGATGTATGAGCCACCTTGTGTATCTGAGCCATCTTTCCATCCCAATAAATATATATTTTTAAAAGGTCGTTGCAGCTGGGTGTGGTGGTTCACGACTTTAGTCCAAGCACTTGGGAGGCAGAGGTAACTACCCTGAGATTACATAGTGAATTCCAGGTCAGCCTGGGCTAGAGTGAGACCCTGTCTCAAAAACAAAAACAAAAATAAATAAACCTTGGGTCATTGCTTGAGGGACAGTTGGAGATCACCCTCTCGGGAACTGTCAGAAGCAGAAGAGAGTATGTATGTTTCCACCATCACCACCCAGGAGCAAGGAAGCTGGGGCGCCTATCCAATTCCTCATCCTTCATGGGGCTGCTGCTTCTGAACTCCCAGGGGGAAACACAGCCTCACAGGCATTCCCAGCCTGACATGACAGCTTCCAGTGGGGAGAGATGTTGATCAGGGGAATAAAAGTGGTGTTGACGCCAGGGTCTGCCCACTAATTAGTTTTACAACCACAGGAAAAGGAGGACACAGGCCCAGGAAACAAGCCTCCCCTCTTGGGGTGGGGATGCAGAGGTTGTGTACAGCACCTAGCAAGGATTATGCCTCTCCAGGGCCCCAAGGTCTTTTTCCTTCTGCTAGGGGACCCTGCCTCCTCTCTGTGCTCCGGTCTCCATGATTCCCTGTAACCCTCAGCTAGGTTACTGTGTCAGCCTCCCTTGCAGTTAGGAGAGGTCATGGGACTGATTCCTGACAAAGAAATGAAAGTAGAAGGTATAGTTGGCGCTTCCTGGCAGGACTCATTAAGACAAATAGATTAGGGGCTGGAGAGATGGCTCAGTGGTTATGACATCACTTGTCTGCAATGCCTAACGACCCCAGTACCCACACAGAGCCAGATGTGCAAAATGCACACATGCACATGGAGTCCCTTGCAACGGATGGAGACCCTGGAGCACCCATAATCTCTGTCTCTCTCTTCTCTCTACCTCTCTCTGCTTGCAAATAAATTTTAAAAACCAAACCAAAGAAACAAAACACAGATTACTCTCTTCTTTTCCTTGGTTACCTTAGAATCATTGTAGTGCTTTGTGAACTATTTATTGGCAAGGAGAAAGAAAGGAAAGGGAGGGGGAGGGGAGAGGGAGGAGGATGGAGGGGGAGAGGGAGAAGGGGGGAGGGAGAGGACGAAGAGACGCACCTTGTGCATCTGGCTTTATATGGGTACTGGGGAATCAAACCCTGGGTTGTTAGGCTTGTAGGAAAGCTCCTTAACCACTGAGCTATCTCTCCAGCCCATGATGGTGGTACTTTGGGAGAAGACAAATATCACACAAACAACTACTGCTAACTGGGGCTCTACCAGGGAAACTGTAGGGTGTGTCTTGAGTGCTTTTTTTCTTGTGATCCAGGTAAAGGAACAGCATGGGCAAAAGTCCTGGGGCTGGAAGGATCCCAAAACAAGCCTGCAGGGAATGAATGAGGGAGGGAGAGTGGGGGCTCTCCCAGGAAAGAGTGGTAATTCGGCCTGAGGAATCCTACAGGTATGGACCGCACCCCTGGGTACCATCCCTCATCCCTGGGGGGTGGGGGGTGGGGCAGAACATCAGTTTGAGAAACCTGATTTTAAGGAGGAAGGTTTGAGCCTGAAAAGAGCAGAATGTGGGTGTGTCTTGGGTAAGCAGGGAGTTCACTGGTCTCCATGCTGGAGATGGGAGAGGGGTGTCTCTCAGCTTCAGTCCGACCTCACAGCTTTCTCAGGTCAAGCCATCTGACTCTGATGAGTTCTGAAATCATGTGGTCCAGACCTCTGGGTGGGCTGGGTGTCTCCCCAGCTACACAAACATCTCCTATATCTGTGCAATAGGGTCTTCTTATAGGCTAGCCGAGAACTTTGCCCCATTGTTTTGTTTTGTTAAGACTCAATCATGAACTCCTGGGCAGCTGCTGGCTGAGATGGAGGCGCTGGCCTCTTCCTGCCACTCCCCTCCCCCACTGCTGTGTCCCCTGCGGGAAGCGAGGACCCAGCTGCATCCGTGGGAAGGCCTGGCCCCCCAAACCCCGCCTCCTGGCCATGCTGAGGCCACAGGAAATGACCCTGCAGCAGCCATGAGTTGTGATCCAGAGGACAATGACAGGGACGGAAGGAAGGCCGTTTGTCCCAGAGAACTTGTCCCCTTGGATGGATGCCCGCTACTAGAAAGACAAGTTGAAGAGTCAGTGGGAAAATATATCTTTTAAAAAACAAATAAGCAGCTGGGCGTGTTGGCACACGTCTTTAATCCCAACACTTGGGAGGAAGAGGTAGGAGGATGGCTGTGAGTTCGAGGCCAGCCTGGGCTAAAGTGAGACCCTACCTCGAAAAACCAAAACCAAACAAACAAACAAACAAAAACAGACAAGCATTCTATGGTGTTAGCCAACTTTTGAGGCTCTGAGAGTTTTGTTTGCTCTCTCTCTCTCTCTCTCTCTCCCTCTCTCCCTCTATGTGTTGTGTTTTGTTTAAAAGGCATCTAAGACTCAGGGAGTCAAAGACTTTAAGGGTTGGGAGGTCAGTGGTTTGTGGCATCTTTTTTCATGTGGTTGGGACCCGTCTCTCCAACACCACTGTTGACCGCCCTCTACCCTCTCTGTAGGGCAGCTTCCACTCATCAGAGAAGTCAGATGTCTCCCTCCCTCCTCTTCCCCTCCCTCCTCCTCCTCCTCTTTTCTGAGTCAGGGTCTTACTATGGAACTTGTCTATGTAGCCCAAGTGGCCTTGAACTTGTGATCGTCCTGCTTCTGCCTCCTGAGTGTTGGGATCACAGGATTGCACTAGTACACTTGCCCAGAGTGCTTCTTACACCCAAGTCAGATCACGTCCTCCAGAGCGTAGCAAGGGGCACCGTGGGTCCCATTTTTAGGTCTCAAGCGCTAGCTTCTTCCAGGGGCTCCTGCAAGGTCACCCTCTGACCATTCAGAGGACTGGCACCTCCTAATCTCTCCCTTAGCACCGATACCTGGTTTGTTCGCACGTCTGGCACATAGTAGTAAGTACCCAGTAAATGTTTGTTGGCTGACTATTTTTTAATTATTTATTATTTATTAGTGTATCGTGTGTTGTTTGTGTGTGTGCATGCCACACAGCATCTGTGTGGAGGTCAGAGGACAACTTTTAGATCAGTCCACACATGTCTACCTTATATGAGATAGGCTGGCTGGCCTTCCTTCCTTCCTTCCTTCCTTCCTTTTTTTTCTCTCTCTCTTTCTCTCTCTCTCTTTCTCCCTTTCTTTCTCTTTCTTTTCAGAGACAGGGTCTCACTCTAGCCCAGGCTAGCTTTGAACTCACTGTGGTCCTCCCTCCTACCTCTGTCTCCCAAGTGCTGGAATTAAAGGCATGTGCCACAGGTTCAGCTGAGGTTGAGTGTCTCTGGATTCTCATTGCTGGTGCTTTTGCCAGGCTTGTCTTGAGCTTCCAGTAAAGTTTCCTGCCTCTGCCTCCACCTAACCATTAGCATCAGTGTGTTGGGATTACAGAAACCCACCACAGTTTCTGGCTTTTTATGTGCAGTCTAGGAATCCAATTCAGGCACTCCATTTAAGTGGCAAGTGCTTCAGCCAGTGAACCATCTCCTTGGCTCCTTGACTCTTTTTCAACGGGTTGTTACATTCAGATCAGAAGACACTCAGGGGCTGGAGAGATGGCACAGTGGTTAAGGTGCTTGGCTATAAAATCTAACAACCTGAATTTGATTTCCCAGTACTCACGTAAAACCATATATGCACAAAGTGGCACATGTATCTAGAGTTTGTTTGCAGTGGCTAGAGGTCCTGCCACACCCATTTTCATTCTCTCTCTCCCCCTTGAAAATAAAAAAGAGAGACTCAGAAAAGCCAAGTGTGATGGCATATGTCTGTAATCCCAGCACTCAGGAGGCTAAGCCAGGAGGATTGTGAGTGTGAGGGTAGCCTGGAGTATATAATGAGACTCTGTTAAAAGACAAAACAAGCTAAAACTTAAGCCAGGTGGGGTAGTGTACATCTATAATACTAAGCACTTAGCCAGCCACAGTGGTCCATGCTTTTAGTCGGAGCACTTGGGAGCCTGAGATCTGAGAACTGCTGAGTTTGAGGCCAGCCTGGGGCTACAGAGTGAATTCCAGCTCAGCCTAGGCTAGAATGAGACCCTATCTCAAAATCAAACAACCTCTCCCAAAGCACTTGGGAGGAAGAGACAGAAAGATACAGGTCCAGCCTGGGCTATGTAGTCTGGACTATCAAAATACACCATGCTTCCGAAAAAAATGAACAAACAACCAAATAAAAGCCACCACCACCAACTAAAATCCCCTAGCAAAGGGTGACTCTGAAAATTCAGATTTTATTGTATTTCAATGAACTGTTGCTGTAGATAGTGAGAAGGCTGCCAGTTAGCATTCAGTCATTCATTCATCAGGGCTCTAGATCCCAGGGGAAACACTGATTCAGTCTGGGTAGGCAGAGACGCAAGAGAGCTTCATGGAGCTGGGAGTGGGGTTAAGGCTGTGAAATCATTCAAGAGGCTGTATGGAGGCGTTACAATGCTAGCTTCTAGACCTGCTTCCATAGGTGAGAGTCTAGTGATGATCTTGATGCCAGGAGACCTGTTTTAAGTGCCCGGATGGCATAGATTTCTTTATTTTTTGTTTTGTTAGTCTCAGGCTGGCCTCAAACTCACGGCGATCCTCCTACCTCTGCCTCCCAAGTGCTGGGATTAAAGGCGTGCGCCACCACGCCCGGCCATCATAGACTTCTGAATGTCCTCTTCTCCAGGTCATCAAACTACCCCTGGATGCTGTCAATGAGCCCCCACCTCTCCCCAGATTTCAGCTGCTCATGTCTGGTCCTCTGCCTTTGTACACACTCCCACATGTCCAAGTACCTTGCAAGTTGGGTGAGAGGCTCCCAGAGGTGAAAGGCATTGCCCAAGGGCTGTAGGTGGAAGAGAGGGCATTAGGACCCAGCTGCCCTGTCCCTCTGCAGCCTCCCCTGTCCCTCTGCAGCCTCCCCCTCCCATTTTCTTTTCCCCTGGATGGAGGCTGGAGCTGAGCCTGCCCGTTGGGTTCTCCCTGCCCCCACTCCCCTAGCCTCAAAGGTCAGGTACGTCCCAGCCTCCCTCAGTCATGTCCATTTATGGCTCTGTTGTTCCAAAATGTGGCCAAATTTATAAACTCCCCTTTCCTGGAGACCGAGCGCAAGCAGGGGGCGGAGCTGGGAGTCCTGTCAAGGCCTGAACTTCAGCCCTGGCCTGGGCCCCACGAGCCCCCAGCCTCATTTTCCCCAGTCATAGATCATAGGACCTCAGTTTCCCCAGCCCTAGAGCAAAGGGCTGATCTAGAATTCACTGGACAGGATCATCCATCAAGTCCTTTCTAATTCTACAGACTTCCATCCAGTTCACAGCTTAAAATACCAATTTCTGAAGTCCGAGTGTAATAATTATAAAATGCATAAGAAGGTGCTATAGCCTGTAGCTCTTCTCTTTTGTAATATTTCTTTTCTTTCTTTTGTCTTTTCCTTTTTTTTTTTTTTCGAGGTAGGGTCTCGCTCTAGCCCAGGCTGACCCGGAATTCACTATGTAGTCTCAGGGTGGCCTCGACTCATGGTGATCCTCCTACCTCTGCCTCCCAAGTGCTGGGACTAAAGGCGTCTGCCACCACGCCTGGCTTATTGTTTTTAAAAAATATTTTTTATTTCTTTATTTGCAAGCAGAGAGATATAGAAGAGAGACAGGCAGAGAGAATGGGCACGCCAGGGCTTCCAGGACCCCAGATGCATGCACTGCTTTGTGCACCTGGAACATGTATAAGAGGGAATCAAACTCAGATCCTTAGGCTTTGCAGACAAGTGCCTTAACTACAGCCATCTCTCCATCCCAAATAAATAAAATTCCTTGGATCTGGCTCCCCTGTTGGACTGGATTGGCACACCCAGTTGTTTATGTGAGATCTGGAGATTTGAACTCTGGCAGTCTAGACCCCTTCAGGCCCTCATGCTTGAGCAGGAAGCACACTTAATGGCTAAGCTATCTCTTCATTAAAAAATTATTATTTACTTATAAGCAATGAGAGAAATAGAGAGAGAAAGGGAAAGACAGAGAGAGAGAGAGAGAAAGCGAGAGAGAGAGAGAGAATGGGCACACAGGGCCTGTAGCCACTGTAAACAAAACTCCAGATGCATGAGCCACTTTGTGTATCTGGCTCTACATGAGTACTGGGGAATCGAACCCGGGTCATTGGGCTTTGCAGGCAAGCACCTCAACCACTGAGCCATCTCTCCAGCCCCATTTTTTTTGAGGCAGGGGTTTCTCATTGGCATGGAACTCGCTCATTAGTCTAAGCTGCCTAGCCAGTGAGCTCTAGTCTCTGTCTCCCCAGTACTGGAATTACAGGAACATGAAGCCATGACCAGTATTTTGTGTGAGTACAGTGAGTGGATTGACCTCAGGACTTCATGCTTACACGGCAAGCACTTTACTCCTCAGGCTGCATCTTTCTCTTCTAAGCATGACACTCCGAAGGTTCATTAATATATCAAAAACTCATTTTTTTCTTTTGTTTTCTTTTTTGCGGACCAGGTCTTGCTATGTTGCCTGAGTCAACTCCAATTTCTGGGCTCAGTTTGATCCTCCTGTGTAGCTGAGAATATAGCTGTGCACAACCATATCCACCTCAGTAGTTATTTTTCTCTTTCTTATTTGTTTCCCAGGTAGGGTCTCACTCTAGTCCAGGCTGACCTGGAACTCACTGTAGTCCCAGGCTGGCCTCAAACTCTCAAGGATCCTCTGACTCTGCCCCCTGGGTGTCGGGATTAAAGATGTGCACCATCATGCCCAGCAGTTCCTTCTTTTATTGATAACTGTTATTCTATGGTTTAGATGTGCCATGTTTTACTTAGCCAATTAGCAGTTCATGGACATTGGATTATTTCCAGTTACAGCTATTATGACTCACGCCACTGTAAACATCCACCTACAAGTCTGTGGACATGTACAGTCTGATTTCTCTTTGGTAGCTAACTCAGCCCTTTAAAAAATATTTGCACGCCTGTATGTGTGTTTGTGTGTGTGTGTGTGTGCACAGGCGTGCGCACCGTGTGCACACGGAGGCCAAGATCTCTTGCCATTGCAAATGAATGCCAAATTTTTGTGGCTTTTTTTGTTTTGTTTTTTTCGAGGTAGGGTCTCACTCTAGTCCAGGATGACCTGGAATTCACTATGTAGTCTCAGGCTGGCCTCAAACTCATGGGTGATCCTCCTACCTCTGCCTCCCGAGTGCTGGGATGAAAGGCATGCGTCACCACGTTTGTGGCATTTTTTTGCATCTGGGTTTATGTGGGTGCTGGGGAACTGAACCCAGGCTGGCAGGTTTTATAAGCAAGTTCTCCAACCACTGAACCATCTCCCATCTCCCCAGCCTTCAGCCCTAACTTTTTAATATTTTTATTTATTTATTTGCAAGCAGTGAGAAAGGAGAGAGAGAGAGAGAGAGAGAGAGAGAGAGAGAGAGAGAGAGAGAGAGAGAGAGAGAATGGGCAAGCAAGGGCATCTTGCTGCTGCAAACAAACTCTAGATGCATGCACCACTTTGTGCATCTGGCTTTATGTGGGTACTGGAGAATTGAACTTGGGTCGTGAGGCTTTGAAGGCAAGCGACTTAACTGCTGAACCAACTCTCCAGCCCCAGCCCTAACTTTTTTTTTTTTTTGGTTTTTCCAGGTAGGGTCTCGCTCTAGTCCAGGCTGACCTGGAATTCACTACGTAGTCTCAGGGTGGCCTTGAACTCACGGCAATTCTCCTATCTCTGCCTCCCGAGAGCTGGGATTAAAGACATGCGCCACTATGCCTGGTTTATCTTTTTTTTTTTTTTGGTTCCAGCCCTAACTTTTTAAACTGCCACAGTGCCTTTCACTGGAAGGATGCACTCTGATGTCCTTTCCACAGTTTTCCTGTCGCACACACTACCCCTGTGAACTTCTTCTCCCATCCACAGCTGGGCACATGTTTAAGGGGAGAGATGGTCAGACCACAGAGTCTGTACATTTGAGATTTGTTGGACTCTTGCCTGCTCTGCCCCTGTGATAGTCTTGCTTCCTATTCAAAAGTCAGAGAAGGGGGAAAGAGATTATTAATAATGAAGGGATCACTTCTCAATGACCTTTCAGGGAGTGGACAAGAAGGGAAAAGTCTCCAGGGTGTTGCATTCCCAGGATGGTTGAAACCAGAAAAAGGGAAAGAAGCCGGGGTAGAGACTAGACTCCTTCCTTCCAGTCTTTTTCCAGGCCTGTTAGGTAATGGGTGGTAAGTACGCAAGTATAAGCTGGCCATTCATGGAAAGGAGCTATGAAAGAGCTCTCAGAATCTTGTGGAAGACCAGGCTACATGACCTCTACGGCAGAAATATGTTTCAAGGTTTTAGCTGGGCCCATGCCTTATAATTCCAGCACTTGGGAGGCTTGAGGTCAGCTGGGCTACATACAGAGATCCCATCTCAAAAAAACCAAGAAGGGCTGGAGACGTAGCTTAGTGGTAGAGTGCTGGCCTCGCATGCCCAAGATACTGGGATCAATACTCAGCTCTGAAGAAAAAAAAAAAGTAGGAAAAAAAAAGTCCACACAGGGACAAACCTCAAACCCTTGCTCTGATTCCTGGCAGGTGAATTCATTGTTCCAGCTTCGCTTCTCTCAGGTGTAGAAATGGGAAATGATGTCACCTTCCGTTTTTACTTTTTTTTTCTTTCCAAAGTAGGATCTCACTCTAGCCCAGGCTGACCTGGAATTCACTATATAGTCTCAGGTTGGCCTTGAACTCACTGCGATCCTCCTACCTCTGCTTCAGACTGCTGGGATTAAGGACCTGTGCCACCATGCCCACCCATTTTTGTCTTTTTTCCCTGCTACTAAAGATGGAACCTGGGCCTCACACATGCCGGGCAGAGGCTCTACCACTGAGGGCACACTCTCCTGTTGCTGTTGTCCACCTGATGTTGGCCAGGGGGTGACATCCACCCCTCTGCTCATGCCATCGTTTTCCTTGCCGTCATGGAGCTTCCCCTCGAGTCTGTAAGTCAAAATAAACCCATTCCTTCCACAAGCTGCTTTTGGTCGGGTTCTTTTCTGCGCATCAAGAAGCTTCTGACTGTGACAGTTGAATGGGTACCGAGGAGTGGGCTGATGGCTGCTCGGTTCTGTGGTTTCGGTCTTTTGGAACTGACTTAGAGAGGAATGAGGAAAGGCTCTACCACAGCAGTCACAATATGGGCTTCCTAGGACTTTTGGGCCATGAGAATTGCTCCAGCTGCAAGGGACAGAAAACTCTCAAATAACAAATAATCATGGCTTACTCCAGAGAGACAATTCCTTTTTTTTTTTAGCCAAATGTGGTGGTAGCTCATGCCTGTAATCCCCACTGCAGTTGGGAGGTAGAGGCAAGAACCCCCAGTTCAATCACACACACACACACACACACACACACACACACACACACACACAGAGAGAGAGAGAGAAAGTTGAGCAGAATTGAGTAGATGAGCTAGCTATACAGGGCTGTCATGGCCACTCCATGGAGTTGTTAGGCGTTGCGTCCCCAACCTTAGGCTATGGTCCTCTCTCTCTCTCTCTCTCTCTCTCTCTCTCTCTCTCTCTCTCTCTTTCTCTCTCTCTCCCTCCCCCTCTCTCTTCTTTCTTTCCTTCTTCCTTCCTTTTTTCACTGCTTCTTCTTCTTCCTTCTTTCCTCTTCTTCCTTCTTCCTTCTTCCTTCCTCCTCCTCCTCTTCTTCCTTCTTCTTCACTGAGGAAGAAGAGGCAAAGTGCTCTACTACTGAGCTATAGCCCCAGTTCTGGCCCTGCTTCTTAGAGAGCCAGCCATCACTTCTCTTCTCGGAGAACACGATGAAGGAAGAGACCAGGGACCAGATCATGTGTGAATCAGCCTTTCTAAGAAGGCTGCCACCCAACAGTTTCCTTTGTTTTTTTTTTTAATATTTTATTTATTTATTTATTTATTTATGAGAGAGAGAGAGAGAGAGAGAGAGAGAGAGAGAGAGAGAGAGAGAAGAGATGCAAATAGAGAATGGGCACACCAGGGCCTCCAGTCACCTCAAATGAACTTCAGATGCATGCATCACTTTATGCATCTGGTTTTACATGGGTACTAGGGAACTGAACCTGGGTCATTAGGCTTTGCAGGCAAGTGCCTTAACCACTGAACAATCTCTCCAGCCCTCTTTGCTTTCTCTTTAGCTTCCTGGCCATGAGGTGAGTGATTTTACACCAACCCTGGCTCCTGCCTTAATGGACTGCCTCAAGCCCAAAGCAATAGGGCCAACTGATCACAGAGCTGGAACTCCAATACTGAGTCAAAATGAACCTCCTCTGCCTGTAAATTGAGGATCTAAGGCATTGGTTACAGTGATGGAAGCTGACTCACACACTGGCCAGTAGCCTCAGAGTTCCTTGTAGACAGAGGTGATCAAGCATGAGAACCATATACAAAATTAACAAGTAATTGATGCAGCTCTTTCCTGGCAGAGGAACACTTAAGGGGCTGAAAATACTCTTTCCTCACTCTATCCTAGCCCTATACGGTAGGTAGTGTTAGAAAAGGCTGCTCAGAGAGGCGAGGGAATTGATGAAGGTCTCAGTTGGTCTGTCTGCAGCTAAGATAAGATTCAGGTCCCCTGAGGCTTGAACTTTCAGCTGAGTTCTGTTCAATCAGCTCCTGCCCCTGGCTGTTCCTTTAAACCTCAAACCACTAGAGGGAGAGCGTGGAATCCTGTGGACAACAGCTGTTCTTGGCTCTGGTGCATCTTTGTTTTCCTCCCCACTGAGGGTCATCTCAGGATGTTTGCTTGGCTTGGGATTTTGTCTGTTTCAGTTTAAAATCAGACATGTGGGGAAGGACCTGAGTAGCTCAGCAGTGCCCCCCATCCACCATCCTGGACTTGGGCTCTTGATGGTTTCCCTACCCTTTGATCCCCTCTATCCTGTTCCCTGAGGACTTTCCACCTGGTGTGTGCGTGGGGGGGGGGGTTCCCAACTCCCTTTGAGCTTCTAGCAAATGACCTCAAGCGGCAGCATCTTTTAAGTGACACTTTCCTAAGCAATGAGCAGGAACTTACATATCTGTGCCAGCGGTTAACTGGAGTCCTGAGTCACCCAGCTTGTTCTTGTGAGTGAATGGGCCTTTCAGTTCCATGGCTGGCTTTTCAAAGGTCCATGCTTCAGTTTTTCCGAACATGTCCACGTCTAATAGGGGGAATGTGCTGTTCTAAGAAAAAGTTAAGTTTTCTTCATGGGAGAAAATTTTCCAGGGAAGAAAATATGTAAATCTTGTGATGTGAGTGGTTTGAAAAAAAAAAAAAACAACAACCAAAAAGCCATGAAACTTTTTCCGTGGTGAAGCTGTTCTGCAGACATTGCTGAGATTGCAGATCAATGTGTAAAAACGTTGTGAGACCAGGAGGAGGACGGTGGGATCACTTGCAACCCATCTGAAACCTCCCGAAAGAGCTGTTGCTCATGAGCCGGAACCCTGGGCCTGAGTCTCAGGGCCATCTTTGCTAGTATGTGGCCTCTGTTTTGGAAATGGCATGATTAGACTAAATCCAGTTGTTCTTTGAACCCACGAGGGACTTCTAGGATCCCCACCATCATAGATGCCAACATCTATGGGTGACCCAGATTGTTATATAAAGCAACACAGTATTTGCCTGTCACCCGAACGCAGCTTCCTGGATACTGGCAACCATCTCTAAAAGACTTCTAATACCTAATACAATGCAAACACTATGAAAAGAGTCATAGCATGTCGTTTAGAGAATAACGACACAAATCAAGTCTGTACAGGTTCAATACAGATGGAATATTCTCCCCTCCTCACAAATATTTCCCTCCTTCCCTTCTTGGTGCTTGGGAGCAAACCCAGGGCCTTATGTATGCTAGCCAAAGGCTTTACTAGTGAGCCATTCTGATCACCAAATACTTTTTTTTGTTGTTGCTGTTGTTGCTATTTCTTTTTGAGGTAGGGTCTTCCTTTAACCCAGGCTGACCTAGAACTCACTTTGGTTTCAGGCTGGCCTTGAACTCACAAGCAATCTTCCTGGATTAAAGGTGTGTGCCACCATGCCTGGCTCATGGAAATACTTTTGATCTGACTGAGGTTATTAAAACCTTAGATGGGAAACCCAGAGATATGGAGGGCTGACTATATTTCTTAAACTTCTTTTGAGCTCTAAGGAAAAATTTAGTCCACAGCAGGGATGTTTTTCTATTTTTGTTTTGTTTTTCAAGGTAGGGTTTCACCTTATCGAAGGCTAACTTGGAACTCACTCTGTAGTCCCAGGCTGGCCTCGAATGCATAGGGATTCTCCTACCTCTGCCTCTCAAGTGTTGAGATTAAAGGTGTGTGCCACCATGCCTGGTAAAGTTTTTTTTTTTTTTTTTTTTTTTTTTTTGAGGTAGGGTCTTGCTCTAGCCCAGGCTGACATGGAATTCATTCTGTAGTCTCAGGGTGGCCTTGAACTCACGGTGATCCTCCTACCTCTGCCTCCCGAGTGCTGGGATTAAAGGAGTGCACCACCACGACTGGCTCCCAGCAAAGTTTTGAAATGCATACTTTTTGAAAAAAGAAACAGATTTCTGTTGTATGAGACCATCTAAAACAACTGCTGAAAGTATTTTCCAAATAGAGATGCTGTGTGCCTCCTTCCAGGAATGGATAGAAATTATCAACAAAGCCAAGCATGGTGGCTCACATCTTTAATCACTGTGAGTTTGAGGCCACCCTGAGACTACATAGTGAATTCCAGGTCAGCCTGGACTAGAGGAAGACCCTACCTTGAAAACCAACCAAACAAAAACCCCATCACCACCAACAAAAAATTACCAGTGTTTACATTTATTTCATTATAGTAAATGAAGATGTCCCCTGCTGTCTCATCTGTGTCATTAATTTGTCAGTAACCTTTCCCTTGTGAAAACAGATGATTAACAGTGAAAACAGATGATCAACAGTAATGAGCTGTGTGTTTGTGTGTGTGTGTGTCTTCTGGTGCCTTGGGGATAGAACTCAGGGCCTCATGCAAACTAGGCAAGGGCTCTACCACTTAGCTATATCCCCAGGCCAAGAGATTTTTCAGAAAAATCTAATGCAAATATAGTCAAGATGACCACCTGTTTTCCTTTGCTCAGACTGAGGGGTTTTAGTCTAAAACTAGTAGAGTTCCAGGCAAAATGAGATGAAATACTCACCCTATATATAGCACTTACTATGTGCCTGACATTGTTCCAATCATTTTTCACATACTAACTCTTTCAACTTGCATCACAACCCTGTGAGGTCCGTGCTATTATTATCTCGATTTTACAGGTCCTTAGGGGAATCTGAGGATCAGAGAGGTTAAGTGGCTTTCTAGGGCCACATAACTGGTCAGAGGCAGGGCTTGATGGCAAAGACTCAAGCTTGGCTCTGGAATTGAGCTGGTAACACCTTATACCCACATCATCTTGTTTCTAAGTTCTGTCTTTGGTGAACCACAGAGCCATGACTGGTCTGTGACCAAGGTCAAATGGGTACTCGGGAGACTCAGGCCTGGCTCTCTGTGATATTAAGGGCCCTTGGCTTTTCTGGGCCCTGGTTGCCAGTGTAATGAAATGAACAGATTTAGTCCAGAATAGCACTTTCCTCTTTTAGTCTTTCTTTCCTTCCTTTTTCCTTCCCTTCCCTTTTCCTTCCTCCCTCCCTCCCTCCCTCCCTTTCTTTTTTCCAGCAGGCTTGTTAGACAATTTGACTAGGACCTCAGTATATAAAACAGATTCCAGTCCCAAAGTTTATATCTTTAGCAGCTAGCTGAAAATTCTTTATGGAATACAGAATTCTGCCACATAGCCTGAGGTTTCCAGAAGTACAGTGTGAAAGCTTGAGGGGTAATTGCTCTCTTAGGGTCTTTCAGGTTTTAAAACTAAACCTAATACCTAATATAAACATTTCATTCATTCATGCCACAAAAATGCTTGCCCTAGAGCTTCATTTAATTTTCCTGGTGACAGGCTAGGTCAGGATTGCTCTTTCTTGTCACTATTGTCATTTGGGGCTGGATACATCTTTGTGGTAGCCTGAGCTTTGTAGAACGCTTCACAGTATCCTTAGCCTAGCCTCTCCTAGCTAGATTCCAGTAACACCTCTACAGCTGTGACAGCCCCAAATGTTTCCAGACATTACCAAATGTCCCCGGTGGGTTAAAATCAGTCCTGGTTAAGATCTGCTGACCTAGACTGAAAAAGAAGTCTCTTGTCTATGACTGTATGTTCTCTGGAGAGAAGCAGGGAGCAAATACAGTGAAAAGGAAAAAGAAAAGAAAAAAGAAGTGAGAGAGGATTTGATTCCCCAGTATTGTTAAAAATAAAAAAGAAGACATGATCAGAGAATGAAACATGTATGATAAAAATGAAATGAGAGGCTGATAGGCTTGTTCTGTTTAGGGAACAGAATGGAGGGCAGGGTGGTAGGTGGATCAAGGATGAGGCCAGAGGAGGAGCAGAAAGCGTGAGAATGAGATCACCGAGGGCTTTGTGGACCAGAGAAAAGGCTAGATTTGGATTTTATTTTCAGATTATTTATTTGCAAACACACACACACACACACACACACACACACACACACACACACACAGTGGGCACCAGGGACTCCAGCCACTGCTGCAAACCAACTCCAGATGCATGCGCCACTTTGTGCATCTGGCTTTACATGGGTACTGGGGAATTGAACCCGTCATTAGGCTTTTTAGGCAAGTGCCTTAACCACTGACCCTTCTTTCCAGCCTCAGATTTTATTCTCAGGGTGGCCTTGAACTCATGTCGATCCTCCTACCTCTGCCTCCTGAGTGCTGGGATTAAAGGCATGCACCACTACGCCCGGCTTTATTTTCAAAAATATTTTTATTTATTTATTTGCGAGAGAGAGGAAGAGAAAGAGGGAGGGAGAGAGAGAGAGAGAGAGAGAGAGAGAGAGAGAGAGAGAGAGAGAGAGAGAGAGAGAGAGAGAGAGAGAATGGATGTGCCAGGGCCTCTAGCATCGCAAACTAACTCCAGACACATGCGCCACCTTGTGCATCTGGCTTTATGTGGGTTGAACTCAGGTCCTTCTGCTTTTCGGGCAAATGCCTTAACCACTATGTCATTTCTCCAGCCCCCTCCCCCCCTGAGATTTTATTTTTAAATAAAAGCATCTACAATGTGTTGAGTCCTGGGCTAGGTTTTGAAGATACACATGTGAATAAGAGAATTAACTTGTGAGCCCACAGAAAAGAAGACAATTAATTACATATGAGGTTAGTCATGGAAGGTCTTATGATGGAGGTGATGTTGGCCTTCACCCCAAAGGATGAACAAGCACCCATCATGTGGAGAATAGGTTGTAGCAGAAAGCCTTCCACGACCTCATATGGGTGATTGTATGTAATTTGCTGGATTGCTGACTCCTGGATTCTATCCTCAGTGGTGCAAGAGCCCACACTTCTGCATTTAGCCAATGCTGTACTGATTCTGATGTGGGTAGGAGGACCCCCCAGTCCAGTCCTAGAAGTGATGCCTGGTGGCTTTTATACCGCTCATTAGTGGATGTCCATTTGGAAGCCATGTATGGAGAGTGTTTTGTGTTGGGACCTAGGGATGAAGGGTAAAAGCAGAAGAACCTGGCATCTCTCTCTGTCTGTCTCCTTTCACGTGGGGTAACAGAGGCACAGAGAAGGTGAGTCCAGGATACAAAGCTTGGAGGAGGCCTGCTGGGACCCTGAATTCAGGACTCCCCCTTCCTCCACCACCACACTCAGGGTGGTTTTCTCTTCCAGAGGATTCCTGCACATGACATCCATAAAGCCAGAATCCACCAGTTTAGAAATCATCTCTGACTCACCAGATGGAGCCACACGAGGCCTAGCAGGCCAGTTGCCAAGAGGGCTAGTGAAGAGAATAAACACA
>PVHP010038070.1:0-17050 GCA_004024765.1 Zapus hudsonius | reverse complement strand
TAACACAACCTCTAAGGAAGTGGGTGATGAGCAAAAGAGCTATTCCCACAGCATGGCAGACAGTCTATTGAAGGATAACAGAGATAGGCACCAAGAATGCCCAAAATCATCTTTCAAATGTTCAAAACACAAATCCAGAGACTCTTAAGAACCTAACAATAATGCAAACTTTAAACTCACCTACCATGACTCAGGGAAACTTGAGGAAGAGGTGGTGGAAAGAATGTAAGAGCCATGGTGGGAGAGAACATCTAATGCATAAAGGGGATGTTGTCCTGGTTTGAAGGGGCTTTCTCCAATAAGTTATGACACTGAGCATATTGTTATGGTAATATATATATATAATTATATACTAATGAAAATGTTTAAAAAGTAATGAATTAAGAATGTCTGAGTGGTTCTGTCAGTCTTCATGTGGACAGAATATGATAAGATCAGCTTGGCAATGAAGGATTGTGGATGAGAAACTGGGAGAGGTGAAGGAGATACACATCACATTATTAGAAAAATGTTGGCAGGTATTGGTGCATGGAATTAAAAAAGGAACAAATGTTAGGTAAACGTTTTCTTATACGATTTGTTAAATGGAAGAGATAATGTTATTTTATAAAAGACAGAATTTGGGGTTGAGAAGAGAGCACAGTGAATGTGCCATCCTACAAAGCCTAATTGCCCAGGTTCATATAAAGGCAAATGCATAAAGTAGCACATGTGGTTTAGAATATATTTGCAGCAGCAGGAGGCTTGGTCACCATGTCCACATTCTCTCTCTTTTAAATAATTAAATAAATAGATAGATAATAAGTTTAAAAGAGACAGGATTTGGAAAGAATGAATAGCAGTGAACTAAAGGGAGAATGTGTAAAAATAATTAAACTTTTTGATTGCATTTAAATTGAGAACATTTTATAATATGTAGTTACATATGTAACAAAAACCAGTTTCAAACAATAAATTAGGAGTTCAGGGGGAGAGATTAAGACTTAAAGATGTGGATTATAGGTTGGAAATTTTTCAGTTTATTAGGAAAATTAATTTAAAAAAACAGGAAGCAATGAGATTCTCTGTGCTGTGTTTGCTAGGAAGGAGGCTAAAGAATGGCTCTAGGTGGGCTGAAGAGATGGCTTAGTGGTTAAGGTGTTTGCCTACAATGTAGGAGGACCCCAGTTTGATTCCCCAGTGGCCACATGAAGCCAGATGCACAAGGTGGTGCATGTGTCTGGAGCTCATTTGCAGTGGCTAGAGGCCCTGGCATGCCTATTCTCTCTCTCTCTCTCTCTCTCTCTCTCTCTCTCTCTCTCTCTCTCTCTCGCTCTTCTTGTTTCTCTCTCCCTCTCTCAAATAAACAACTAACTACATATGTGATAAAAGAATGTCTATAGGTATGAACTCTCTCTGACCAAGGTAATGTTTTCTGAAGACTCTGCCATGTAGCTTCTGTAAATTTTTCTTTTATAATTGTCAGACAATAATATTTTGAGGTCTGTATTCGAATAATTAAAAGTATAAAGATAAAACATGCAAGGACTTCAGAACAACACGGGAAGAATCCAAGAAGCAAGTACTGGTAAGTGCTTTAAATGTTTCTGGTTGACCTTGTATAGCAATAACCTGCTAGTTATTAGGACCAAACACCCAGCTGAATTCACCCAATAGAAGGAAAGGTTGACAATGGTGGAAAGAGGCATGGAAAAGCAGACAAGCAGACAAGCATTAGATCTTCTCACACCATCTGTGAAAGTAGCAAGAATGAGCAAGTACTGTCATGTGGGCATCTGATCTATATTATCCCAAAGTCCACCCCCAATGACATACCTTTGGCAAGGCTTCTCCTCCCAAAGTCCCCACATTTTCCCAAATTGACATCAGCTAGGGATCAAGCATTCAAAACACAGGGGCCTATGGGGAATACTTCGTTCAAGCCACCATATCATGCAAGAAAGATCATGACAGTATTTCTTTCTTTTGGGGAGTTAGAAGCCCATTTGAGAACATGAAAACAGGAGGGAAAATCAAGGAGGAAGGTGGAAGAATTGCTGGGAGTTAAAGAGCTGCACTCAGGGAAATACTTGTCATTTCAAAGTCTGATGGTGACAAAAAGGGAAGTGATTAAGTCACATGTTGTGCTTGATTAGAATATATATATATTGCAATGGCAATAAAATCAATGAGAATCATATCTAGACTATGATAAGCATGAATGTTCATATAAAGTGAACATTATTCTCATTAGAAAAGCTTATCAAAGATCTTACAGATAGAAAGGGGTGGTGACTGGATTCTAATTTTTACAATGGATATTTCATAATTGCTCTTAGTTTAAATGTAAATAAATATGCCTAATGTATAGCTATATTTCCTATCTGTTCCTGTAGGTTTTTGGAAATTATATTTCATGACGGGTTTGTGCTGAATCTTAAATTTTGTTGGATTTTATTGTTTGCTTTTGCTTTCAGCTAAAATAAAACTCTCTTGGTTTTTCATGGTAAAGTTTCCCCTCGCTTATTTTCAGACACTCATCCTTGTCAATTATCTTTTGTGACTGTCCATTGTGTGCTCAGTGTGCTTTGTTATATTGATGATATTTATAGATCATGTCATGGAGAGCCTTGAGCAGTGACCTCTCTTTTGCAGATCACATAAATTTTAACTCTTATGTCTGAACTTGTAATGTCTTATCCTCTAATCCTGGGATATATATTGTTGACCTGTTTTTATTTTTCATTTTTTTTTAGCAAGACTCCCTTCTACAGTTTTTCAGTAAGGCAAAAAGTCAAAGGTTTGTCATGAAGCAGAGGATTAAGAATGCCCTTTCCCTACAGTCTAATCAGGACAGTTACACTGAGCACCAGGCCCAGGAGAATTAAGAGTAAAAACAATAAGAACAAAAATTAAAACACAGCACCCACTGTCGTTTCTGCTCTGGTGAAACCCCCCATGTCTGCTGTGCCCAAGCCAGTGGAGACACCTGCGAATGCCTGGTTCTTCGGAGCCCAGTAAGCAGGAAATGGCCATTGGCATTTTCTCACTGCTGAGACTTGAGTTGTCCAGGAGCCCACTTGCCTAATACCTTTTGGAAACATATTTATAAAGGCAACTCACACAAAATGACAATATGTCAGACACACAAGAGCAATATTCGTAATTATATAGAGTAACTCTGAAACCAAGTCACTGGAAAAGCAAAATAAATGGATATTCTAAGGAGAAAGGCAACCCATATTTTATGTTTGGTTCAAGGGTTCATGCTCAAAATTCTAACAGTGGGGATACACTGGGAACACAGAGGCTCAGCCAGTTGCACACATTCATGAGTGAACAACCATCATGATAAAATGGAGGAGCAAATTCTTGCTCCAAAAGAATATGTCTGCATTGCAAGTAGTTTTTCAGAATGTGGTTTTCATAGAAAAGCTGAAAGTTAGTCAAAGACAAGAGAATCTATGGGAAAATGGAAAATCTCCAGCAAGAACCCATACGGAAGTTACAATCCAACAGTCAAGAAACAATGCTATTTTAGCATCAAATCCCAGGAATGGCACAGAGTTCTCAGTCAACTCACCCTGCTCCACGTCCTTATGGCAAAACAATCAGGTATATTCCAGAATGATGCAAACATACTTTTATGGCAATAATGGACTATTAAACCAAGATGCCAAAATCAGACTGGACATTGTTGAAGAGTAAATCAGTGATGTCCCAGCTTGCAAAAGAAAAGAAGTTGATGACAGTGATGCCAGCTGGCCATCAGAGTTTATAAATGATGACAATTGTTCTTCTCCCTGCTTCTCTGAGAGAAGTGAAGGGTGACTAACTACCCTGGGACATAGTGTGTGTTTAAAGTCAGCCCCCAGCAACCATTGCCAGGGCAAGGCCTTCACTGGAGGAGCAGCGGAAAGAGGAGGGGTAGACACTGTGGCGGTCGGCTTTCTTGTTGCTGCACAGATAAAACCCAAACAAAAGCGGCTTGTGGAGCAATGGGTTTATTAGGATTATGGACTCGAGGGGAGACTCCATCCTGGCAGGGAAAATGATGGCATTAGCAGAGGGTTGACATCACCTCTGCCATAGCACTGCAAACAATGCTAGGAAGGTGTGCCAAACACTGGCAAGGGGAAGCTGGCTTATAACCCCTAAAAGCCCGCCCCCAACAACACAGCTCCAGCAAAGTTGTAAAACCCAAACTGTCATAAGCTGAGGATCAATTACCCAGAACACATTCATTAGTTTGTGGGGGACACCTGGATCAAACCGCGACATCCACTTAACTGCTTTTCCTGTTGTTCCTTGAAGAATAAGAATAAGGAACAGCATCTTGGACAGAAATCAAAACAGAAGCCAAGAGGGACTCATCTGAGGAAAGATTAAAGATGCTAAAAACAGGAAAAAAATGAATCCTAAGAAAACCCAAAGAACTCAAATTAGATATGAGAGGAGTGGAGCTGGGAGACATTTCCTAAATAGGAGAATGTCATGTATAGCTAGATGGCTTCAAGTGTTACATCAGAGATATGATTCCAAGAGTCAACCTTGGCTACAAAGGGTCTGATTTCCAGAAATAATATTATGTATCTCCTATAACTCATGCAACAGTTAGGGTGTGGTAACATACACGAGGGATTATTTTCTTATTGAGTATAGGTCATAGAGATCCCTTAGGCAGAGTCTGTAGATCTTTAAAAAGTGGCAGACTAACAAGGGTCGGAGAAACTGAAATGAGAGTCCCTGGGAGAGTGGTGCAGGGCTCTGTCCAGATATGTCCTATGTCAGACCCTAAGCTCCTGCCAAGGGTTGGAACAGACACTTGGGGGTACCTTTAATGTGTTGGTTCTGTCTATTCAGCATCCTTGAAGCAGCAATGTGTCTACATACGGCCTTCTGGGAAGATAATCTACACCCTCAGCTCAGAGATAGCCACTGCCTCTCATCTTTGTAACTCCGTTTACACCCCAGATGTGCACCACCCAGACTGGCCTGTGACTTCATGATTATGACCAAGAATCAATTTATTTCCATGTGCAATATTTTCTCTTTTCCTCTTCTTCTGCCTTTGGATGTCAGGTAGAAAGAGTCTGACCCACTTTGGTTATAAAACTGTGCACATCATTTAGCATTGACTATATCCTTTCTGCTCCACTTTTTTTTTCCCTAAGCATAACAGTGATACTTTCCTCAATAGTTTTGTGACTTGGATTAAACTTTCCTGTGACCTGTTATCCTCATAAATATCTTCCTATATTCATCTTGCAATAGCTTAGGAAACTCTTAGCACTTATCTAAAGCGTGATTTCTCTAGCTCCATGACTAAGTGATAAGATCACTATAATCACACTATGCAACACACTTCCTGCTCACTTCTATGTGGCTCCAAACCCCAACTAAATTAACTACGTGGGGGTATTTGCTTCTTTACTTTGCTAAGGACACAATCTAATCTACATTTATCCCAATGTGGATTTCTGTTTAGAAGCAGACATATCTCTGCCAATTTTCTGGAAAGCAGTAGTCATGAAATATTCAGTAGCTATGCCTCTTTTCTATGGGAGCCACATTTTGCATCTCATAAACTCCTTGAGATAGATCAGGAATGTAAAATGTAGTGGATTATTGGTGGCTAATCTCAATTTCCAATAGGAGAAGACATTGGAACTTCTAAAATAATAATGTGGGCTCAAGGTGAGACAAATTAAAAAGTAAGACCAAGTCCTTATTGGGATTGGTAGGTGTCGTTGTCAGCCACATGCCGCTGGGATGAATCTCCAAACCAGGCACAGTTTATGGGAGGAACTATTTGTTCAAGCTACAGATCCAGGGGAAGTCCCATAAAACTGAAAGAGGCTGGTCCTCTTTCACAGGTCCAAGCAGAGAGAGAAACCCATCGCCAACACCATACACACAACAGCAAACAGGCAGGAGAGCCAAAGAGAATTTCTTCTCCTTTATATAGGCTTAGGGTGGGGTCTTGCAATTCTATCCCAAACTTAATGGCTTCCTGCGTCTCTGGAATTTCCTTCCTGCACTGCCCACACAGGAAAGGATGTTTACGCTTCCTTACATCCTGCCCCCTACTGAGAGGCTGCCTTCCTGTGAACATCCTCAGAGACCCACCCAAGATAATTAAAAAGATCAAGTTGACAACAAAACCTAACCATCACATTAGGTATTGATTATCTGTGAGTCTAAGTACACATATTAAGCCTCTTAAAGCATCAAAACTGCTGCTAATGTATTATCAGGTTTGCAAAGGATGGATCAGTGTACTAGAAGGAAAACATTGCTGTTCTCTATGAGCAACAACCTTTGCATTCTTCAGGCTGAGAGAGGAAGTAGAATGGCAAGAGATGGAGCTGAAGCATTGCTGTGTATATATCTACCTGTGGCTTAAAGTTGAGAATCCAACTTGAAGGCCAGCTGATTCTTTTGCATACAACACTGAAAACCTTGAACTTTCAATCAGGAAATGGAACAATCAAAAGTAAGTTATTGGTTATCCTTAGCCATGAACAAGTTCAACAGTTGTTTGATGAATCAGTTTGAAAATTCTTCAAGTAATAAAAGTCTTACAGCTGTGGGAACTCAGGGAGTTTATCCCAGCAAAATTGATAAGGGCCTCCTTAAGAAGCCT
Source organism: Zapus hudsonius (assembly GCA_004024765.1). Classification (NCBI taxonomy): domain Eukaryota; kingdom Metazoa; phylum Chordata; class Mammalia; order Rodentia; family Dipodidae; genus Zapus; species Zapus hudsonius. Next base: position 10,425 of record PVHP010038070.1, on the reverse strand, counting down.
TACAGTGATGGCTTGACTCTCTTAAGAGGCAGACAACAAATAAGCCTCATCTTGGGCATGGATGCAAAGTGCCCATAACAGCTCAAGTAAGGACTTAGCACCCGAAGGCATGCTTCAAAGTTTATCATACAATTTACTAACAGGATGAAGCAGTATGCTTTAGGACTTCCATCAACTATTTTAAAAATATGTGATGGTTTGAAGAAAATGTCCACAATAGGCCCATGTGTTTTTTTAATGTTTCTTTTTCAATATCTTTATTATCAATAATTAGATAAATTGTATGAGAAAATCTTGTGCTGGTACACCTATTTCCCTCCTCACTGTCCCCAACCCAATGGGGACCCTCCTCAGTACACATATTGGATCTATCCATGGGGTAGGGGCTTATGAATGGCCCATGTGTTTTGAGTACTAGTCCCTAGCTGCTGGCAATTTGGGAAAGTTGTGGGGCCTTTGGAAGTGAAGCCTTGCTGGAGGAATTGTATTGCTGGGGTAGGCTTTGGGGTAGTAGATCCCAGCTTCAAGTCCTGTCTTTGGACTCCTTTCATCATGCTGCTGTGGAAATGTGACGCTCAGTTGTGTGTCTGTTCCTACTGTGTTTTCCTTGCCATGATGAAATGTCCCTAAAAATTAATCCAAAAATAAACACTTTCTTTCCATAAGCTACTTTTGTTTGGACGTTTTGTTTAAGTAATGAGAAGGTAGCTGTTATGAAATTCACTGAATTAGGAATAATATCCAAGATGGAGAATAAATATTTCCTATGGCTTTGTTAGCTCTTAAAAGGCTATGGCAGAGGAATCCTAGTTGTTTGGAAAGATTATGATATATTGAGATAAGATTGATTTCTTTGTCAACTCTTCCTATTTTGTTTTAGACTTCCTGTGTGTCCCAACAGAAAACCCCATCATTGTTCTCAAACTAAAACTTCCAGTAATTAGAGATAGAAAATTATCTTCACCTTCCTTTACTCTCTTGAAGGTCAATCGACCTCAGGTAAAGCCACATTTTCTTCTTGTGAGACATGAACTCTTTCCTGAACTGCCTACCTCCCTCTGTGGGCATCATCTGTGGTGTATCCATGATGTGATAGCAATGAGATGACACTTTCTGCATCCCTGAGGCCTCCTGGATACTGCAATATGACTTCTAGGACCCAGGATAGAATGAATCCATTTACATACCTTCAACATGCTCATTAAGCAGGTAATCAGCTAGGCATGCAGACCCAAAAGAAGGTTGATGCCACCCTGCCCGGGTGAGGCTAGAACACCAGTCTGATTCACTCTGATCCAGGGTGGTTATAAGGAGTAGTTTCCTATCCTTTCTCATGTTTCCCTGGTGTGTGGATGGATCCTTTCTGAGCTAGAGCTTTCCTGAGCTCACTAGCAAATCAAAATCCTTTATATACCTTTGAACTTGGCAATGAGGTTCATCCTGATTAAATGGCTAATTTATGGAAGTTCATGATCCAAGCCTCCTTATGAAATTTTCTGAATGGAAGGGGAGAGCTCCTATTATTGGGAGTGTTTCTTTATGCTTATTCTTACTCTCTCTTAAAGTAAATCTTTCATAATCTCTATAAGTTTTTAATTCTTTGTTCATCATAAACAAGAATTTGAAAGCCCCTGACTTGGTTCCTTGGAGAATTCTTTGGGAACCTCCTGCATCGGGAGTAATAGCCCACCCAAAGATTTCTCCCAGAACACTTTCAGTGATTGTTTTGCAGCTTAATCTTATTTTGATAAGAGGATGAAGAAAGAAAGCTGATTTATGAGAGCCCCTCACGACATTTAACTTACTATTAAACTCAGGGTTGGATGCTTAAAGATATTATGGAATAAATTGTATCTAATTAAACTGTATTTGAAACTTCATTCGAAAACTATATATTGTCCCAGCAGCCTCCTAGTATTTGATTATTTTCACATACATGTAAGAAGGTTAGAATCATAGACAAGAAGTATGAGGCTGGAAAGGTTACCTACCTTCAGTGCAAATCCACTCAATATGGGTATTTATAGTGGACATGACTGACACATAGCCGCCTTCCCACTGCACTAGATGAAGTCTAAGGATCAGTGACCCTCTTTAAGGAAATAATCAGAATTTGCTATTTTGATAACAGATGACTATTCATTTCTCAAAGTCCACTTTGCAAGGGGGCCCTTAGGAGCCTCTAATCCTTAATTACATCAAGTTGTTTTCAAATTATTAACCATTTTATTGAGAGGCTGTGGGCTTTGGGAGAAAGAGAAAGGAAAACTTCAAGCTAAAGTGTTTAGAATCACTATTAACTGAAGGCCAGTACAAAAATATTTAATATCTAGTAATAAAGGTCTATGTCATGAGAAAGGAAGGGCTTGATTTGCAAAATCTCCCCTGCTCAGGGAGCTGCAAAAGATACTGGTCACAGGTGATGGGGGAACTTGTGCCTCACACATCCCCACAGGACACAGATCACCACTCCTCAGATGGGAGCAGTGGCCTGAGTGTGTCACAAGTACTCAGATGACTTCATCCTAGACCATCATTTCTAAAAATGACAATTTTTCCGTATCCTCAGTCTACACACACACACACACACACACACACAGAAACTACCTATATCGGTCTATGCTTATGTACGTCTATATGTGAGTGTGAGTGTGTGTGTGTGTGTGTGTGTGTGTGTGTGTGTGTGTGCGTGCTACATATTTTCAACTTAGTTTTTAAATTTTTATTTTCTTCTGAACATTCCTGAATACAGATATTCCAAATCGCTAGCATTATGTTTTGTTTTCTTGGTTAGGTATTTTAGGAAAATATTCAAACCTTTGGAGCAGAATTTTGGCAGTGTCAGTGGATCAGGGGATTTCTTTCCAGCAGTTGGAGATTAATCTGTAGAGTGAGTTGTGTGTGACAAGGTCAGCCACGAGACTTCCATGAAATAAAGCTCTCCCCCTCCCCACTTTCCAGCCAGAGGTGGTCAGAAGGCAGGAGGATGTCTGCCTCAGTGGAGCATTTGTGGCTGGGCAAGGGCAGAAGGGCAGGCTCTCTTGATAATGACTTTGAGGTTAATAAGCTCCCTAGGGAGCTCTCCTGAGGGAAGTATGGGGGATGGGGAAGAAGTCTTCCAAAGGAGCTTCTTGGAGCTATCTGTCTCCACAACTGGCCTTCAAAGTGGTAGAAAACAGGCTGCCGCTTCCAGATAATGACACAAGGCTTTGAGGCAAGATTCTGCATTATAACACCTTCCTTTGAAAATAGGTCATTTTCACATAATGAACAAGTAAAAACTGGTGTGCTGCTCTGTGGTTCCATACTTAAAAGAAAAAAGAAAGAGAGAGAAAAAGAAAATCAAAAAGAAAAAGAAAATGAAATCAGCCTATGTACAAACAGGGCTAATTGAAGTCCTACTTCTGTGTCGTTTTTCCATCCAAATAAAAATAACTCATTAAGATAATCCAAATTGTACTCAGGCACAGTCTATAGGATCTAGTCAGCTCAGAAAGACTAGATGAAAACAAAAACTTAAAAGTAAAATATTAAAATTTCAATGATGTGAATGAGTTAATGACCGTAGATAGACCTGGGTCTTCTGTGAGGCAGCTGAAAAATCTCCTCACACTTCATGAGGCATATGCCACAGTTGAGCAACCCACATTTAATTTAGAAGTTTAATTAGCATTTCTCAACAACACCCTACCTCTAAACAAATAAACAAACAAACAAAAAAGTGGGTGCCTGTTTGGTGTTCAAGGGAGCATCTGGGAAAATATTCCTTGAAGAGGATGACACCCTATCTTATGTGCATGTGGTGGGTAGATATATGTGTGAGATAAAGGGAAATATTGTCCCATTCAGGAAAAGGTGACAAACAACCTCAGGGGTAGGAAAAGAGTGAAAGAAAACTAGATCCATTTAGAATTAATATTTCTATTGTCAGAGTCATTTGGATATTCATTTAGACTTTCCCAGAAAAATTTGACCTCTATAATTTTAGGGAGCCAGCAGCCATATTTCTAGGATTACATAGAGTTAGAGAAACACCCCTCTTCAAAAAAGAAAAGAAAGAAAAAAGAAAAGAAAAAAAGAAATAACCAAGCTTTTCGATCTAGGTAACTTACTTACCTTTCTCTGTATTTCAGTGGAGCCTCCAAAGATATTGTGGGGTTGAGATGTTGCCAACAATGCCTATCTGAGTCTTGGAACAACTTAGAATTTCCCAAGCAAGTAGCACTCTAATAACTCCCCTAACTAGTTGCTTGCAAGTTCTGGTTTATAGTCATTAAAAATTTGAAATATGTAAATATTGGAGAATGTTAAATTATAAAAGATTTATTTTGGAGAGAGAGTAGGAGCAAGAGGGGAGAAGAAAAGCTCGAAAGCTAAGGGGAAGTCTCTCCCTTCTGGATAGTTGGAGTCCCCGAAGTAGAAACCCAGAGAAATCCCTGTGGCAAATGGGACCAGGTCATTTTATAAATTAGGCCTTCTGATAGGAATGAGCTTTATTGCCGAGTTACAACATATATAAAGATTCTTGATTGGTTGGTGGGCCCAGGAGAAGAGGGCAGACTTAGAAAGGGCCTGACCACTGGGGCCAAGCCTGGGAAAGTTTAGGAGGAAGAATCAGGAGGCTGTCTTTGATCACCATCTTGCCTTGGCCATGGAAGGGTGGCATCCATGTTCTTTTGGGCCTGTGGCCCTAGCTGAAAACCTACAAAAGAAAGCTACTTTGCCTCTATCCCATGTCAGTAATAGAGAAGGCATCAGATTGCCCAAGTGTGCTTCAGGGACCTTGGCCAAAGCATGCTAAGATGTTTCATGTACATAAGTGGGACTCTTTCTTCATAAACCAGAAGACATTTGTGTGTGTGTGTGTGTGTGTGTGTGTGTGTGTGTGTGTGTGTGTGTGTAGTTTATTTACTTTATAACACACTGCTTTTCCTGCCACCTCAGACTGATGTTCAAAGCTTCCAGAAATTTATTGAAATTCAGGAATAAGCATGTTCAGGTTTGAGATTGGGTCTTGGGAGCATCACAATTGCCCAGCACAGCACACACTGCTTACCCAGACTCTCTGGTTTCCTCTTTTCTACCCTGTTGATACAGAAGGTTGTGGTGGAAATTACCGATGGTCCATAGAGGCCAGGTGAAGAACACCTAATCCAGAAAACCCCATGAATTCATCTCCTGTTCCTCTCAGACCTATCAACAGTCCATCTGCATATTTTAGTGTGAGACCTTCGATTTTCAAAGCAAAGTTTTCTGATCAGTAGAATTCAATATTTTGAAGTGAGGGCTAAATTTGACAGTGTTTATAATTTTTAATTGTAGCTTTCTTATAAGAAATCCACAAATACAACATTAGCCTCTTGAGATGGGGTGTATTATTCTGAAATGATAAAATATTTTTTAAAAATCTAATCAGTTGTTTTTGGCCCTATACACTCATAATCACATTATCTGTTGTGATGGTAATTTAAACGGATTGACATTTTTATACATTGATTAAAACTCACTCATCCAGATGACCATTAGTCTTTAAAGTGGTCCTCTTGGAACATTCTCATGGTTATAATAGCTTCTCATAAGGTGTTCAAATATTTCAGCAGATATGTCTGCACTTATCTGCAGACTGAGGTCACAAAGTGCTGACCATGGAACTGTGATCTAGATCATTTATTGTCTTATATGACTCTAAAATAATGTGCTTTCTAGCCTTATTTCAAACCACTTACCCAAGGAAGCTAGCAGAAAGAATGTCGAAATCTGTTTTCAGCAAAGCAGCATATGGGAGTTAAATATACGATATAAAGGGCTCAGGAGTCCCCATTAAGGGACCATAAGGTGATAAGCCCTACAAGAGCAGATAAATATCAAGGATCTATTAGCTCTTGACAAAGAAGGTGTAACAGTTCTGAATGCTGTATTATCCCCAAATTGTGTATTCCAAAGTTCTAGAGAAAAACCTATGGTCCCCTCAGGAACAGAAACTTGGCTCTTCTAGGACTTGGTCTGTGTGGTTTGCACATGGCTGGCTGGTCCTCTTCCTCAAGCTGCCTCTGCTCCGATATATGACTCTTCTTTTTCCCTTTCATCACTCCAAAAGTGGAAGGTAGCTTTCCAAGATTTTCATTGAAAAATGAAAAAAAAATCAAAAAAAGTTTACTTTGTCTGCACAAGTCCCAAGTTGGTTTAACAATCCACTATATTACCTACTACCAATAATTATGTCCCTCATAAGCCATGGTGGAATTAAGCTCAGTTTTCCAAAACAGATATGAACCAGATCTGGAAGAGAGGGGTCATGAATTTGAAACCTTTACTGTTTTGATGTGTAAAAAACTGCATTTCAGTACACATGCAAAACCCGTCAGAACAGGAATAAAAATTCTCTTCACATGGGATGTTCACCCTGACTTAGTAGTATCTCTCACTGCCTTCACACTCTGGACCACTGAGATAATTGTGCAGGAGGCTGTAGGATTGCTTCAGGATTAATGCCTGGGTTTCTCTCCTTGCTCCCATGCCATACTAAGCACATGCCATCAAGGCCAGGGAGATGAAGAGAATAGTATTCCCTGAAAACGTCAGTAACATTTTTTCTCATAGCGCTGCTCAGAATGAGGAGAGACCTACCAGTTGCCACATCTGTTTTAATTTTAGAAATGTTTTGGCTAATTTAAGCATCACCTGAATTTTATTATCTTTTGTGAAGAGGTGCCAGATATAGTAAGGATGCTATTGGTCAAAAGTCCTCATTGTCCTTTGTGTTAAAAATGTCTCATAAAAGCAGATGGATACTCCAAGCCAGCTTCTTTCTCTAATCAACCAAAGATAAGTACTGAGATCTTATCAGCTGAAAAGGAAATTCTTCATTTTTATCAGAGAACAAACTGTAGTTGCTTACTTTGAAATAAAAATCAATGGCTCCTTTTCACCTTAAAAAATAACTTTTGTTATTAAAACAGGAGAAAAGAACAGGTCTCCCAAAAATTGTCTCACATAAATCTTCAGTTAAGCGTTCAATGCTAATTCTTATGCAAGAAAATGAGGGAAACTAGAAATATAGATTCTATGCAAGCTATCAAGAATTTTAATGAGATCATAAAACTAGCTACCCTAATTATAACAATTTCAAATGAGTCATTAGAAGTTTGTATTCAAAGTTTAGACCCAAAGTCTTACCTAATCAATGTACTTCCTTAGCTTACACTGAAATTCGACCCAGACTTCAGGGCATCTCTTTCTTCCCACCCTTTTAAATCTTATCTCTCTTCCTCTTCTGTTTCAGTGAACTCCTGGCTTTTAATTTTCAAATGTTCATAGCAATCACTTAAAAAACAGATATTGCAGTGACTTTTGGGAGGCTGAGTTCATTAGGCAGCCCAGGCAGGCTTGAAATCTGCCTCAGCTTCCTGAGTAACTGGGCTGATATGGAACTTTGTCATATGCCCATTTTGTGATAATCTTTTTTGTTTTTTTTTAATAAGATATTCTTAAGATTAGAAGCCCTGTGTGCCCAGTGCACAGAGGTAGTCTATGAAAGCTGGAGAGACAGTAAGGATGGTGAACACTGGGTACCAATGAAGTGGGATGCAGAGGTAGTCTATGAAGGATGGAGAGACACTAAAATTCATGAATACTGGGTACAAATGAGACTCAAAATTAGGGAAGAGGTCACCTTACTCATGAGCCATAATGTAAGTAAATAAGTTTATTGAGAGAAACATCCATTTACCTTATGATTTCTAGATGGAAAAAGCAATGATTTAGAATAGCAAATTTCAAACCATGTATTAGGTGAATCAAGAAAGGTAGATATGGGCTGGAGCCATGGCTCAACACTGAAGGTGACTGCATGAAAAACCTAACGACCTGAGTTTGATTCCTCAGTGCCCACGTAAAGCCAGATGTACAAAGGGGAGAATGCATCTGGGGTTTGTTTGCAGTAGCCAGAGACTCTGGTGTGCCCATTCTCTGTCTGTCTCTCTCTGCTTGGAAGTAAATAAAAAATATTTTTTAAAAGAAAGGTAAAATATCGAGATGGAGTGTGAGGAAGAGAAATGCACAATTGGCAACCCATTTGGTCACAAATGATGGATGTGAGAGCAGGGAAAGAGAAAAGGGTTTGGGTCATGTGATGCATTGAATGGAAATAGAACTTGCCAATTGAGGGGAAACTGTGGTTGGTACAGAGGAAAAAGACTTCACAGACTCATATAGTTGGGAGGAAAGACAGCAAAGATGACTTAGTCAAAGGTAAGGAACTCTTCACACTGCAATAGGAAGGCAACTTTAAAGAAGTCAGCTGTGTAAACTGTGCCTGTTTCTATTCAGTTATGCTGATGGAAGAACTGGCAAGAATTATCTGTTAGATAAGTCCCTAAACTGGGTTTATCTGTAATCCCAGGGCATCAGTACCTGCATTCATATACTTCTTTTTATCCCATCCATAGCCTCTGAAAGAAAGACTTTATCAGGTCCTGAATCCTGGAATAGAGACACAGAGTATGAATGAGTTTCAATGTGAAATAAGATTAGAAGCCCTGTGTGCCCAGTGCACAGATGTGAAATGCCCACCATTGGCCCCTGTGTTTGTGAATAATGCCCAGCTGGTAGAGCTTTTGGGAGGTTGCACCTTATTGGAGGAGCTGTGTCACTGGGACTTGAGGCTTCTTAGTCCAGCCCCAGTGTGCGTTCAAGACTCAGTCTTGGTGCCTCCTCCTCGCTACTATAACAAGGTCTGACACGCAGCATCTGCTCCTGATGTGCTTTCCTCTTCATGATGAAATTTCCTCTCAAAATTGTAAACTGGAAGTAAACTCTTTCCTTCCATAAGCTGTTTCTGGTCACATTTTTTTTGTCCCAGTAATAAGAAGGTAAATACTATGCAGCATGAACCTATCAAGGATCAAACATTCCCTTGGACTAGCCTTCAGAGGATGAATCGGATATGTGATGTAGGCATGAAAACACTTGGACATTAGAAGCAACCAGCGAACCATTTGTTAAATGAATACAAGGATTCTGAATGGAGAAGTGTTAAACAGAATATCAATCTAGGTTGATGAAAGATGTCTTGATTCTTGATTTAATAAAGTTGACAGTAGAGGTTTCACTGTCACAATACATGAACAAGAAAGCCCAATTCCTGCCCTGGTGGATATAAAAACTTACTTTACAGAGACCTCAACTATTCATAGCTGAAGGTGGTTGAAGACTGGGCAAGGGAAGCAGGATAAAATAGACTAATTAACTGTGATTACGGCTTGAAGGGAGGCATGTTAAATAATATTTATGAGACTTATTTGATGTCTGCCTGGTGAACCTCAGGAGAAACAAAAATGAGAATTTGGACAGAAGCTTCCCCAGGCATATACACTGTGTGACTCTATGACCTCAAGGAGAAAACAGGGCCCCTGAAGGTCACTCGGAAATATTTATTTTAGAATAAGTGAAGGTTTCGTGTTTCTAAAAGAAAGAGTAGCTACAACATATTTGAAAAGAAATAGTGAAAATGAATTAAAGTAATATTTTCTCTCATTATTTAAATATTTTACATTTTCAGAGTAAGTCAAATAGGATTGTGGCATTCTGGTACGAATATATATGAAGGTTAAGAGAATACAACACAAAGTTTTTTTCTGGTATATTTATGTGAAACCAGGAGGTGTGGATATGGTGAAGAAAGCACCATATTACTTAAAATCTAGCACATCACTGAAGTGGAAAGATGAAGTTATCATTACCCCATCTTATTCCATGTACTAAAGATTTTAAGATTAAGTGGAAAGTCCAAGATTTTTGTTTAAAAAAAGGAGAAAGAAACCATAAAATATAGGGAGAAATGCAAGTGAATATATTAACATGGTTACTCTTAATGGCACACATTAACCCAGGGCTCCTGTGAAACAGACCTGACTTTCAACAAATTACTTTTTACTGTTTCAATTTTGCCTCTGGCTTATATCATTAGAAATAGTGATCTGAAAGAGTTATGACCACTAGAGGGGAAAGACATAAAATATTCTAAGATGTCCAAAACATTAGATTCCTCTAGTCTAAGCCAGCCAAGGAATCTAAATCACTTGAAGTCAAGCTTGGAGAAACAAGGGAACCATCAGGGTTCTCCTGAAAAAAAAGGGGGGGCAAATGGGAAGAGATATGGAATCAAATTCAGTGACACAGAAGACTATTGTTGCTGCTTCAGTGAGAAACATTTTCACTACTTCTTTCCTGAAAACTTCTTTGAGTCACTTAAGATTCATGCAGAAATTAATCTGTTATGTATAGATTATAAATATTTGCACACACACACATATATATATTACATATATCTGTTATTTTGTGTACAGATCTGAATTTGTTTCTGTTTATGGAAATAAAATATTTAACTTTTCCTATTAAAAAGGATATTAAGGGCTGGAGAGATGG
>PVHP010038069.1:0-17068 GCA_004024765.1 Zapus hudsonius | reverse complement strand
TCTATTAACCTATCAATTCATGAACTAATTAATCAAATCATTTTCCCAAAGCTCTATCTCTGAACACAGCTGTACCCCAGAGAAAGCCTTCAGCACATGAGTAATCCATACCAAAAGAGAGGTGAAGAATGACTGTTATGACCTACTTCCCAGTGGAAACAATTTTACTAACACCTCTCTCTCACCTTACAGAAGAATATTAATCCCACTCCAGCCAATTTCTTACTCCTGTTGGAAAGGAATTGCCTAATGCCACTAGAGAAAAATCAAATATATGACTGAGCTTTACTAGGAAAATTGCATGATGCTTCCAAGCCTCAACACTTGCCACTATACTAACAAAACTAAGATAGTAAGAATGCACTATAATGCCTACTTATGCAAGGCCTCATAGTCTGCTGGAAGACTGAGTTCCTTCTTGGAATTGCCTTGGCAGTTTCAAAATGTAAACTGAACTTGTCAAAAGGAAAAAAAAAATCTCCTAACTTGAAAATTCTTCAAAGCTGAATGCCTGATTAGAATGTTGTGGATGTGAAGAATTCTAATGTTGCTGATCCACAGGCAAATTATGTTGGGCAATTTTTACTTGTATGAGCAAGTCTTGTGATGTTACCCCATTTCTGTCTGGGGTCCTCCCCGTTGGGCTTGCTGGACCAGACCATGGGACAGGGGGTTATGGATTGTACAAGATGTAGCCAGTTTTTTTTTTCTTTGTGTGTTGTTGAAGAGGGCAATGATGGCTCTGGATATTCTCCCCCACCATGGCTCTTATAATCTTTTCACTCCCTTTTCCACTCAGATCCCTGAGTCATGGTGGATGAGTTTTAAGTCTGCTTTACTGTTGAGGTCTTAAGAGTCTCTGGATTTCTGATTTGGATAATGATGGGTTACCTCAGTGTCCATCTCCATTATCCTTACATGGGTTATTTGATTAGCTGTGGAGGTAGCAATCTTATTTATCTCACCATTCTTCAAAGGTTTCTTATGGAGGCTATATCGTAATTTAGGGGTTGTTCATTGCCAGGCTGGGCGTCAGGCAGCATCTCAGGTCCTGTTGGTGGAATTGGGTTGTCCATGGCTCTCAATGGCTTCTGAAACATACAAACAGAATTTAAATTGAGAGTGAGAACAATATAGGTTAACAGTTAAATGAAACAAATATTGTGAATTTGGCAGGATTCTAATGGGGATAGCCTCTCTCAAGATTCCTGGTAAGTAGTGATTTCACCATGGAGCACATGCTCTTGGTCCTCATAAGAGTTTATTATGGATCTGAGTTCCAGTTAAGTATCTCTTGCCTCTGAGTGGATCTCTCAGCCAATTAGCAAGCTGATTACCCATCTAGGTTTGGCACTACTATTGCAGAAATGAGCACTTCTTGGATTGCTGGTCTCTACCATATAGCAGTGTCCTCAGAATTCTCATAATGTCTATCAGTGTTGTATAAAACTGACCTCTGCTCCTGAATATCATTGGCCAGTTTCCCCTGTTAGCACCTGTGATGCCTTCCAACACTACACATTCTACTATCTGGAGGCTGGTTAACATTCTAGGTCATATAGGGTCTCTTGATATTGTGAGATGAGAGTCTGTTGAATCTTCAGCAATAGGGTCTTACCTTTTGTGTAGGATGGGTACTCAAGAGCTCTGACATAAGTCTGTCTTGTTTTGGGGACCATGTGTGTCTCTTCAATCAACAGCTCAGTGTAGGAAGTAAACAATGACTGGGACAATGAGTTGCAGGCCAGAACAATTTGTCATGAGGTTAGGCTTCCTCCTAGCCTATTCAGGGCCACTTTTACCAGATGCCCACAGATTCCTCAAGAGCTTGCTATATGAAAACAAGGATTTTATGATTTTATGGTATCAATTCAGTACTGGTTTATATTAGAGTATAAATCCCCTCTCGTCTTTCCCTTCCTCCGCTCTCCTCTCAATTCCTTCCATCCCCTTTGTTAGTCTCTCAATTCACCTGTCAGGTTTTCTTATCCTTTGAACTTAACCTGGTTAGGAACTGCATATGAGGAAGAAAATGAGTCTTGGCTCTCTGCTCTTGTGGGAGGTCACAAAGAATGATCTGCTCCAAGTCCATATACTTTTCTTTAAATTTCATAAGGTCATTTTTACTTTCAGCTACATACAAAATGATAACCAACTCCCAGATGGTAGCATGTGTGCTGCATGAGCTTCCCGGAGAAATTGGCCAATGATATTTGGAGAACACAGACCACCAATATAGAATATAGACAGTTGTCACAAGAATGCTGAACACACTGCTATATGGAAGAGACCAGAAAGTCAAGAAGTGTTCATCCATGTAATAGTGGTGCTAAACCTAGGAAAGTAATCATTGGGTTACTTATTGGCTAAGAGATCCGCTTAGTGACAAGGAACCCTTAACTAGGACTGGGATCTATGGCAAAATCTTATGGGGAACAAGATCCTGGGCTCCTAGAGGAAATTCCCACAACCAGAGAGCTACAAAAAGGCTACACTCATTAGAATCTTGCCAAAATAGCAAGGTTTATCTCATTTGACCTATTTGACCTCACTCGCCGATGGAGACTTTGTATTTTTCAGAATGCAGTGAGAGAGCTGGCGAAAACAAGACATGGGATGATGCCTGACATCTGGGCAGGAGACAAACCACCCTGGTTCACTCAGGGTCCAAATGAAACCAATGAGAAAGTGAGGAGACAAACAGGAGGCCAATCACTACAGCAAGTCTGATAACCCATGAAAGGTCAGTGGAGGCAGACAACAGTGATATCCAACCAAGCCAGGGCAAAGGTCCAGAGATACTGAAGACTTCAACAATAAAGCAGACTTAAAACTCACCCACCATGACTCAGGGAACTGAGTGGAGGAGGGAGCAGAAAGATTGTAAGAGTCATGATGGGGGAGAATATCCAGAGACATCTCCCCTCTAGGCAACAATGCAAAAGGGGGCAGAGAGCAAAACTGTCTACCTTGGCTGCAGTTCACAGGCCCCAAACCTATGGACAGATCCAGTATGTGCACCAAAGAAGGACCCCAGTGGGTAGGGGACAGAGATGAGTGAAACAGGGACACATTAACAAAATATGATCATGCAATGTCTATACTTACTCATAATAAAGATATTAATTAAAAATAAACAGACTGAAAAAAATGTATAGACAAACATACCATATTCAGTCAGGGCCAATAGACCACCATCAGACTGGGGATTATCTTTGCCAGTCATAACTTGGACAGAGGTCTGATATCTAGAATTTACCAAGAACGCAGGGTCTCTCTGCAGTCCAGGTTTCTCAGGCCTCACACAGACTGATGTCCCCAGATCCTCTTCCTAAGTACACTGGTACACTGTGTGCTCCATCACCACTCTTGCTGATCACCTCACCAGGCTCAGATGCACAGGTGCTGGTTGCACTACGATCCCCAGAGCCCAGGTCCCATGCTTGCCAAGCTTCTCACCAGCCAAGGGCACACCTGCTCTGAACACACTTTGTCCCTCACCAAATTTGGGGTGCACAGGCCCCAAACTACGTGGTTGCACTAGACTTGAACCCATTATAAACCCCTAGTACCTTGAGCACCTTGTCTCCTGACACACACTACTCTGTGCTGGTCAGGAGTATCCAGACCCATGTACATTGACTCCTTAGGTTCTTCTTCTCTGTACCTGGCACACTTCTCTCTTCAGTGGATTGCCATTAGCAGGAACTGGCTCCCCCAGAGCTCCGGTCCCACCTACACTGATCTCTTCACCAACCTGGGGTGCACCATAACCAATCCCACCTTGACCCCCACTGAATTGGGATGCCCAGGCTCCAAACTCACTGAAAGTACTAGGCAAAAGCTTGCCTTGTACCTTGCCACCCTGGTGTGCCCCACCTCTAAACACTCTGACTCTCCTAATGCTATAGCCCATGGATGCACAGCTTGCTCCCCCCAACTTTCACCAGCCTTCCTTAAGGGTTATTTATCCTTGTGAACCTGAAGTGAGAGTGGTGACTCCATTCTTTGCCAATGTGACTCAGGTGGCTGGGTGTGTAGCTCCTGCCTGCCAAAATCTGGAACTGCAGATAGCACTGCTACTCTCCCAAAATCCTTAGGCTGGAGGTGATTTCCCACAGCAGGTGGAGCTGGAGTAGAATATTTTTGTTTTTGCAGTTTACACACTAGTTCTTATCTGGAGGCTGGTTTCCTCTGGATATGAAGCCTCCAAGAATAGTCCAGGACACCAATTTCTATAGGAGATGATGAAATTGATCATTCTCAGAGTCTTTGTTTTTCAATTCTTTGCAAACATGGATAAGAAGCCAAAATTTGGGATCCACAGGCTTGGGATTTCTTTATGGAATTTAATCCCCCTGGACCCAAAATCCTTCATCATAATTATAATTCATTCTATATGAACTAGGTAATTTGAATAGTGTTATTTCATTTTAAAGAGTGTAATATGTAATACTTATAGTTTATCTGTTTTAAAGAGCCTTAGTAAAGAAATGTTAGAAACCAAATACCAACTTGGATACTATTGAAAATAACTAGGATGTTCAGTTTAAAAGTCCATCAACATGTGGACAGAAAAAGAAAATGTAATATATGTGTGTACAAATATGTGTGTATACATATAAACATACAATATGATTATATATACATATACAACGAGATTATACATACATACATACACTTATATAAATATATATACACAATGAAATAATATTTAGTCATACAAAAGAGTAAAACAGAAGACAAGATGTTAAGTCACATAATTCAGGCACAAAAAGAAACACTGTTGGATATCACTCAAGTGGAAACTATAAAAAAATGTTAATTCATAGAAGTTCAGAGTAGAGTAATTATAACCAGACACTGGAGTATTGGGTGAAATGAGGAGAGGAGGTTGGGCAACTGGTACAATCTTAGGGTTTAATATGAGGAATAAATTCTTATGCAACATGACCCCATATGGTTGTTACAATCGGCTTTCTCATTGCTGCTTCAAAGTACCCAACCAAAAGACAGATTTTTGAGGAATGGGTTTAATTTGGCTTATGGACTTGAGGGGACATTCCATGATGGCAGGGAAAATGATGGCATGAGGAGAGGGTGGGCATCACCTCTGCCACAACACTGCAAACAGCAGCAGGATAGTGTGCCAAAAACTGGTAAGAGGAAACTGGCTATAACTTCTATAAACCCACTCCCAACAACATACCTCCAACAATGCTCCAATTCTAAAACATCCATCTGCTGGGATTAATCACTCAGAATACATTAAGTTTATGGGGGATACCTGAATCAAACCACTACAATACACCCCTAGCTCCCATAAAATGATTACTATACATAATGTAAAATGCAATGCATTCAGCTCAGCTCCAAAAGTCCCCAAAATTTCTATCAGTCTTGATGATATTCAAACCATAATCTAAGTTTTTTTAACTGAGCCATAATATCAAAAATAAAAACCACATTGGCACAGAACAAATTCACATTGAAAAAAATGTCATTGGGAATAGCAAAGACAGATTGAACCAATACAAGATTTCAAACATACATGGCAAACATCAACCCTAACTCCAAGTCTGATAAAAATCAGTGGCAGGTCTCTTGGAGTTCCAATTCTTCCTCTCCAGCTTGGCTACTCAGAGTCTGGGAAAACTTCATCCAGTGCTCAAAGCTTCCCTTGGAAGTCATCCCATAGTCCTGGCCTTTCATTGAATCTCCACCAAAACCCACAGTTCATCCTCATGGCTCCATTGAGCCTCTATACTGGAAATTGAACAGTCTTGCTTCACTCTGCCCATGACAGTTCTGAAAAAAAAAACTATGTTGTACATCCAATGACCTGATCTTCTTGCATGTGTTATATCCCATAGTACCAGGTAGGCTACCAACTGGTTAATCCAGGGAGTGAGGGAGTGGAGGAGGAAAACAAAGCTAACTTTGAAGAGCAAGAGAACTTTATCATTCAAAAGAGTCTACATTTGAATTTACCCCTTCAAAAGAGTCTACATTTTTCCTGCTGTCATGGTGCAAATCACCTGGCCCAATCTCAATGTTTGTAATCTCTCACGCTTGCTTTATGTAGGTTCTGGGAATCAAACTAAGGAACTTTTACTTGTACAACAAGAACTTTATCCATAAACCATCTACCTCGTCAATGTTCATTATCTTAATAGTAATAATGAGTTCATGTTATGATGTGTATTCAAAGCTACAAATTTTTTATTTCTTCTGCTTCACCAGGCTTTGCACACGGTGACCAAATATTTTAACACTGAAATATATCTCCAGTTCTGTAAGTTGTATGGGCAGCTGTATTGGCCAAAAGATTTCACTTCCTTCTGAGCTATCTCCATCTGCTCACAGAAGTCCATTTTCACACAAAGCAATTCTGACAATCTCTCAGGACACAGGCAAGCAGAACACAGCAAACCTTTCAGGCAAACTGCTTCTAGACCAGTCCCAAAGTTCTTTCTCATCCTCATAAGCCAAACTTTTCAGTCCGTTGTCCTTACTGGATTCAGGGCTTCCCAACTTGGATCAGAATAGTTAATCAAGCTATACTTACAGCACTGCAAGGGTTTCTTTGGCTGAGGATTCAAATCCTTTCACATTCCTCCTCCTGTATCTCATTTGCAACAGACTAAAACCACAGAATCAGGGTTCTAGCAGTAACAACCAATCCCACACTCTGGTACCAAAACTGTTATAGTCAGCTTTCTCATTGCTGCAATAAAGATCCCAACCAAAAGCAGCTAATGGGAGGAATGGGTTTATTATGGCTTATGGATTTTAGGGGCAGCTCCATGATAGCAGGAAAGATGGTGGCATGAGCAGAATATGGACATCACCTCCACCACAGTACTGCAAACAGCTGCAGGAAGACAGGCCAAACAATGGCAAGGGGAAGCTGGCTATAACCCTCATAATACCTCTCCCCAAAACACACCTCTAACAAGGTTCCAATTCCAAAACTGCCATTATCTGGGGATCAAGCTTTCAGAAGACATTAAGTTTATGGGCGACATCTGAATCAAACCACTACACTGTTATACCAAATTAACAATAATATATTATGCATATAAAACTAAAAGAAAAAAATACATTTAGTCACCATAAACAAAATAAAAATTCAGTACTATGAATATGCTAAATTCCCCTTGATCACTACCCAAAATGAATCAAAGCATAATATCATGTCTTATAAATAATGATATTAAATGTCATTGTATATATTACTGAGAAGTATATCTATTGAGAAGTTACAGATTATATGAGAATAACCTGTATTGTTGACTATCTTTATGAATGTGGCTTGGGGTCTGTGATAGACCACAGTAATTAGGAAATTTCAAATTGAATCATGTTAATATTCACATGCAGTGGGGGCTCCTGCTACCTACCCTATGCTTTTAAAAATCTGATATGAACAGAATTTGATTATATTCCAAGGTGATACAACTATTGAATAAGAGAATGAGAACTCAAATCTACACAACATAGATCCAGATAATTACTTTGTATTTTTTTCACCATGGGCCTTTAGGCAAGATAACTTTGAAAAATCAAGATCAGTGCTGTTAGTTGTGTGTGTGTGTGTGTGTGTGTGTGTGTGTGTGTGTGTGTGTGTGTGTGTGTGTGTTAATTATAGAATCTAGGGCTTTCGTATACTAAATAAGTTCTATAATCTGCACCTACATCCCTAGCCTTCTATATTTGGAGATAGGGTCTCATGTATTTCAAGCTGGCATTGGACTGATAATAATCTTTCTTTAGCTTCTTGAGTGCTAGTATCATAAGCGTATACTACTAATACCAAATTCAAAATCAATAATCTTTAAGTTATGATATAAATCAAGCTGTATAAAGACATTACATTATCACTGTAATAAGTGGGAGAAGTGGAAAAAGATGTAGATAGGAGGAGACAGAATTTGTTCTTTATAGGTATTTTAATAAAATAATCATATTTTCTCATCATCTACATATTTTCATAAGAGCTATGTCAGATATAGGTCTACATGAGATTGACCATGCTAAAAGCTACTGATAGTAAAATAAATATTAGCTCATAAAATGGTTGTTGTTCCTGTAGTTTAACAATTGTAGTTTGAAAAATATTGATATGGAATATTTAAAAATTGCTCATTACTAGCCTACTGTAAAATTCTATTAAGGTCTGATGTCACAGTGTTGAGGTGAAAATATTAGGCAAGTTTACAGAAATGGAGATTTATATATTTTAATTTCAGAAAAAATAAAGCAATCAATTGATTAATTAATCCCTAATGCATGGTATATGGCACCAAGTTCATGGGATTTAAGACGAATATACTCAGCACACAGATATGTTAAGTAGCTGCCTAAACCCTGATAAATATGCTTAATTTATAGGAATTTAAGTCCTCTCATACATTTAAACAATTTTTAAGTAAAATGAATAGATAGTAAACTGTACATCTCTTAAGAGTTCAACCTATAGAACTGGGGATATAGTTCAGTGTTTAAACGTTTGCTTAGCATGTGCAAGGCCTGGTGAGGAAGAAGAAATAGAAAAACGTGTAGCTTTGAATATACATCATAAAATAGGTCTATTCCTTTTCTGATTAAAAGAAGAGAAGAATATAAAGAATGGTGGAGTGGTTTTGTGACTGGTTCATTTCAGTCAACCCACCTTCTCAAATCATCCTGTAACTATCATTTAGTAATGATGATTGAAAGATTTCTCAAGCTTTTTCATGTGAATTGTCTTGCTCAAACTAACCACCTCCCAAATTCTCTTCCCTTCCCTCTGTGAGAAGGTCTGGAATCATAAATCTGTCAACTAAGCTGTAGACTGGCTTTGCATGTGATCATTTTCATTGACACTGGCCTTTTGCTTTCCCTTGAGTTATCACACTTTTTTTTTACTTGTTGAATTTATTCTCTCTGGTCATTTGCACAATATCCTGTGCCTTCTGGCCAAATTGACCAAATTCTTGCTTCTCATTGCAAAATGAACTGCTTACTCTGGTGTCAGAAGTCTATATCATACCCCAAGGAAACCTACTTTGAAGGACATCTCTGTGCAAATGTAGCATTGTATATGTGACAGATTAACTTAAATAGTTTCTTAAATAGAAAATGAGGAAACACAATAATACAGTCACAGATTAATTTTCACTTATTTTAGTTAAATAAAGATTGATAAAATATTTGTGAAAGTTAGATGTCATTAATAAATATTAATTTGGAAAAATGCATTGTTATAGGATATTTAATAAAATTTTATACACTCACAGACACACACGCACACACACACACACACACACACACACACACACAAACGTATATTCACATTCTACCCACAATAACCAATTTTCTCACTAGTATGCTTTATTTGCCCAGGGATTTCAATTCAATAAATTTACCCCATTACTCTCATAACAGCCAATTGCCAATATCTTGTCTGGGCATCAATAAGAGAATAATTTAGTTTTAGTAAATGCAAATTCAGAATTCTAGGGTGTACTTACAAATGTGAACTAGACTATGTGTATCCTAGGAAGGTACTGCATCCATTTTAGTAAGTGACATTTTGATGTATTCATAATTACCTATGTATATGAAAATGAATTTTATAGTACATATATCTAAGGAAACTCTTAAAATGAGCTTTAAAATAATATATTCCTAATTCTTAGCTATGGTTAGCTATTTGAGGAATGCTGAGTGAAGAGCATCAGAAAGGGAAGAACTGTGATTTATTTATATTTTAGAGCATTTTGCAATAATAATGCATGCACTGCTGCATTTGCAATTAAAATATTTCAATATTCCTTATAACAGAAAATGCAGCCAGCTATGTATTACTTAATTACAGTTACAGCTATCAGATCTAGTAGACTAAATGTGAAATTGCCTGGAAAACAAACCAAAAGTTCACTCTTCTGCACATAAATTTAAACTTCCACTGACATGGTCTCTTGTCTTTCAGGGATGCAGTCAGCTTCCATTTTTGAACTCTGCATGCAAACATGAGGTTACCCAAGTATGTAAGTTACTTTTCTCACTACTGTGAAAAAATACCTGACAAAAACCACTTAAGGAAGGAAAGGGCTCCATGATGGCAGTGGAAACATGGCAGTGAGAGTGTGAAGCAGCTGTTTAGATAGCATCAATAGTCACAAAGCAATGAGCAATGAATGCTGGTATTCAACTCACTTTTACCTTTTTATCCAGCCTGATACCCATGTCCATGGAATGGATGGAATGGTGCCACCAACAGTTAGGGTGGGTCTTCCAACATCAAATAATCTAATTTTGAATCTCCCTCACACATGTGTCCTGAGATTTGTGTCAGTGATGATTCTAAATCTCATTAAATTGATACTGGAGTTTTACTATCACACTATATTTATTGCCAAATACAGGAAGCAGGTTCACATTTCTATCTAGCTACTAATGTATCACTCCTTCAAGAGAAGGAGAGAACTATAATCTGAGGAGGAAGAGTTGTAATCTCTACCATAAGCTACCACATAGTAAAATGATTGGTATAATTTCTTATAATGACAACCCCTTCATTTCTAGCAGAATTTTGAGAAAAAAATGATTTGTTTGGAATTTGATTTGAGAGCATCTGTTATGGTATAGAATATTTTGGAATAAATCTAGTAATATTTACAAAACTTTAAAAAATTCATGCTTTATTCTCTAATTTTCAAAGATAGACATATATTAGTAGACCATATGCCCCTTTTGATGTCATAGAAGTTTTCTGGAGCACCATTTGCAAGAGTATCAATAACCTTAGCAGGGTGAGAATTCTCTTTCCTTTTAACACATGGTCACAATTCTTAATTGTTGAGTTTACTACATTGTGTGACCCTGCTAAGAGGCATAGAGGATATAGGATAATTTGCTGAGACCGGTAGGCATCCTGGGTAACTATCTCCTTCTGTTAAAGGAAGTTGAGGCAAGTCTGAGACCCTGATTATCTCAATCATATTCTGGACACTCCAGCCCTCCAGGCAGGCCACAGAGAGCCCTGAGATAGACAGACAATTTAAGGCCTAAGTTCACCCCAGCTGTAATAACAAACCTGGAAAATAAAAGTGTAAAGGTTACAGTTCCTCTGCAGCCAATGCCATCCAGCATATGTATAGAATCACGTAGAAAGCCCCGCCAAATTTATCTATGCAAAGTAGGCATCCACAGGTTACTGGCCCCTGCCAATACACTCATGAGACGTCCACAGACTACCCTGTCCCTACCAATCCCCTTACTGATGCCCCTGCCTCTGACTTTTCCTCTGGCTTCTCCTCTATATAAATGACCTTTCAACATACAATAAATGACCTCTCCACTGCAGCTGCATCCCAAGGGTTCTTTCATCAGCTCACTGCTATTTCAAGACTCTCTTCACCCAGCTCCATGGATGAACAGGGAGTTGATGCATGCTGCAACTCCCCAACTAAGCCACGGACCAACACTACATTTTCCATGTCTGAAATTACTTGAACACCTGCTTAGGTACCATTAGGCAAACTGTAAGCCAGGATTTTCCCATGGGGAATCTATACAAGAATAGTTTCTGTGGGAAAAAATGATTAATTTATTTTATATTCGAAATCAGAGTTATTTCCAACAATGAACTAATTTTCACCTGTTCAAAGGTTTCCAGGTTTCTCAAGAATTCAGCCCTCAGTACTTTTTGTTTACAAAATGACTTCTATGGACTTTCTTCATCTAGGACTAATTTACAAAGTAGGATTTGGTTGATAATTGCCTAAGTAAGCTCATTAGTCTGTGTATGTCTTCACTAGTCTCTCTCAAATTAGACATCCCTTTAAAATTCTGTTGGAAATATGACAGTGAGTGAGCAATTTTCTCACTTCAGGGTTATAGCTTCTAAATCAGCAAATTAAGGAAAGCACTGAAACCATGTTGAAGAAGATGAAGGGGAATGACCAGATATCTAACTGCTGCTGTCTAAAGCAAACCTTTGAGTAAACATGTTGTGACTATCACATGGGCTTCATGATAAGCTGTGGGACATCCAGTAGCTTCCTCAGGGAGGAGAAATGGTCAGGGACTTCTGGAATTCCCATCTAGGAGCAGGAGGCAGGCTTCAGAGGAGGCAGCAGTGGCATGTTGGGAGTCAGGGAAGGGTCCAGATTTGAACAGAAAGCAAAGGGGGAAGACCAGGGAAGTGGGTTGCAATGTGGAATAGTGAGGATCTACAGAGAAATATCAACTCATGGGTAGAGTCAGCCCTAAAGGATTCCTAGGCTGAATCAAGAGGATATTATGTTTATAAAGTCGCAGATTATCTGTAAAAATTACTTCTTTCCCAATACAGTTTTTCTCTTTTGGTCCTGCTTTCAGTATTATGGTACACAGTCCCTCTTGTTACAAAGTACACATTTGGGACTATTGAAAAGAGAAACAAATTGGACGATTTGCCTCAGGTTAGGAGGTGTGAGTAAACATGGACTCCCATTGAGCTCTGATGAGAGAGCATCTGTTAAGGGATTTGGGATTTACTTTTACTTACTAGCTCTATGACCTTGAATAAATAGCCAAATGTCATTTGACTTGGCCTCTTCAAGAGTGAAGTGGGTTTGATAAGTCCTGAACTATAGGAATGTATGTTCCAGATACAAAGTACCTGAAGCAGTGTGGCCATTGACTGGTTCTTTAGAGAATGGGGACATTCCTGGTTCCTGGATAAAATTCTACAATGATTTTTCAGGCTAGACTGCAGGCAATTATGCAGGCTGTACCTGGATGGCATTGCAACAGACTTGGTGCCCAACCAATGTGTTATGGTCTCTGGAGAGAGTTTAATTCTAACATTCAAGGCCAGTTAGCAAGCCTTTCACTTCTAATGCCTTCATTCATAGCCCCAACACCCAATCCCTGAGTGTTTTTAGGAAACCTTCATCTGGAGGCTTGGCTGTCATTTTTGGCTTGTTGCGGCTCAGTTCTCTCTCCAGCTCACCAGAGCTCCTGACAAAAGGCAGTTGTTTTAATATCACTTAGATCTTAAAACTTACCACATTCTTCCCTGGGCATGTGTTTGGAAACCCAAGGTATCTAAAAAAACATGTGATGTTAAGACACTAGAGACTGAATCAGCCAAAAATAAGCTGCTTTGTAAATAAAACCTCAGTAATTTTTTTTTCTCGAAAGGGATGCATATACTATTATGGGTGTGGATAATATTTCCCAGCTAGATTCAATACAAAACTCCTAGATTCAATTCAAAGATGGATTCTTCCTTTTGTTCCCAGCTGCTCTTTCATCTAAAATAATATTTAATTCATCAAATCAAAAATTTAGGTAAATCACATTCAATTAGCTTATTTATAATGTTACCTTGCTAGAGTGATTCTTTTTTTAATATATCTTTATCATTCAAAATTAGATTCATTGTATGGGCATATAATGTGTTACCCATTTACCTCCTCCCTGCCCCCAACACACTGGGTATCTGTCGTTTTCCTTCTGTGGACGCTGTTCTATGGAACGCTGTCGGTCACTGTGAATGCTGTACTGTGCTGATGGCCGTGTGCCAGCTGTGGCTCCGTGGGTAGCTGAGTTAGGGAAGGAGTCGGGTGTGAATTGACTCCCCGTTCGTCTGCAGGGGGGCAGGATGTAAGCCGAGGAGAGAAAATGACTCTCAGGATCCAGCTGTAGGGGGCAGAGAATGTTTATTGTATGTGGGAATGTCATATTGATAGAGAGGAAAAGTCAGAAAAATTAGAGGCTGGGTCATCAGCAAAGGGACTGGTTGGGTCAGGGTGGTCTGTGGACGTCTCATAAGTGGATAGGCAGGGGCCAATATCCTGTGAATGCCTAATCTGCATAGATAATTTAAGGGGCTACTCAGCCCTGAGTGGAGGGATGTATGTGACCCTAGTTCTGGGTTCTATGGTGGCACTATGGAGGAACTGTCACCTATCGTCCAGCATAGCTTGGGTGAGAACACAGGGCTCAATGTTGCTTGCCAGGGGGCCCAGAGGTTTCTAGGATCAAAGAAGGAGGGGGTGAAGCACCTTCTGGGTCTCAGCAAGTCAGAGACTTTATCGGGGCATCAGCCTGTCTCAACTCTAGTTAACCCTTTATGTCCTCCATGCCTTTTAGCAAGGTCCCACAGGTATCTTCCTCAGTGTGGATGCTGGATCTGTTATGGGATTTGGGATTTACTCTTACTTATTAGCTCTATGACCTTGAAAGCTCTATGAGAGCTCTATGAGCTCTTGAGAGCTCTTACTTACTAGTTCTATGAACTTGAAAGACAACCTACGGGCTTCTAGGCATCACTGCAATCCCCATCCTATTTTTCAGGAAATCCTTGTGAGCAATGTGTATAGAGCACTTGATGCACTGTCTGATTTCAACAGCAGTGAAAAAAGTAGCCAGGACACATTCCACATCTGCTATAGGTATGGCTTCCTTTCCACTATACACATGCACACAAAGGAGTTGTTAACAACAGTTTTCCATTTCCAGACTTTTCTCTCCACTCTAATGACACAGTTCAAGAATCTGGCCCTTGCCACATCCAACCATAATTTGGACTGCACAGAAAGAATTGCAGCTTTGAAATCTCCAGATTGTCTTGGTCCAGAAGGCTTTAACCAGATTGTTTGAATCTGGAGTGCCCTCTCTTCATTCCTTCTTCGTACCTGTTCTTTGGGTCTCAGAGACTATCTCACAATCTTCCCTCTTGATGCTCTGTACTCTCTAAATTTGTGCATCTTGTTTATCTTTTGATCACTACTACTAATATAGCACCTACCAAAGAACACATACAGTTAATGTCTTTGGAATAAGTAAGTGATTAATAAAGGGATATCACTTAAAATTTAATTTTTTCCTACAGTTTTGACTAAGAATGAAAATCCAGGTATAATATTAATTTTACAGAGTGGCAGACAAAAAGAGACAATTAAATCCAAGAATTATCCTTTTTTTTTGCTTTTTACCCTTTATTCCGTCAACTTCTCTTGTACTCTATTTTATTGTTTGTCTTGCTTCACTTTTCAGATGATATTCTTATTCCATAGTCATCTTATCTTATTGTGAAGGCTTCACAATATTTTGGTGGAGTACAAAGTTCATATTCTTACAGTTAATCAGCCACATGTGTGTGACACTTCATCATAAACATACTTTGATTTTGTGGCTAATTTTCAAATTATAAGGGACAGTTGAAAGACAAAATATTAGTTTTCATTTACTCTTATAGAATAAGGAACCAAAGATTGTATGAAATATGCTCTTCCAATCCTACCCATATCTTTCACTTCTTCGAAACTTGACTAAACCTTCCTCCTCAAGCACAGATGAAAAACCAGCCTTGGACTTTACTCAGGGCAGGAGAAGCAACCAGATTTGTCACTGAAACGAACACTGGTCATGACAACAGTGCCAGTCACGGTGACTAGTGAGCACTGTGCTCTCTCCTCCTCATCTCCTAAAAGCTTCCTTACACAAGGCCATGAAGGCAGTCTGACTATTCCCACTGAACTTTCAGTAAAATTCTCTGACTTTAATCTTTCTGGTTTCAGCATAGGCCCTTAGGTCCCCCAGGAACTCAGCATGAGTAATCATTCTAGAGGGCCAGTGAGTACTCCAGGTATTGCTCTTGCACCAGTCTTCAATGATGAGCTTCCTAGGGTTGCCACACATGAAATAATGCTTGTCAGGGTACAGTGAAATCTTGCACAATGGTTCTATATCTTCTCCACAAAAGTCACCTTAGGGATAAGCACCAAGAAGCCAGTCTCCAGTATGACCTTGTCATTGCTCAGCATTCCAGAAGACTTTAGGGGAAAACTCAACTCAGTATTCCAGCAGCAAGCACTGCTTCTGAGGTTCCTGGTGTTAGAGAAATGATGAGGGCAGATGTAGCATTCAAGTTCATACCTGCAGGAATTTGCTGTGGGCTTCTTTGGAGAATGAAGAACATGCTCAAGGAGGTAGAGCTGATATTTCTGGATGAGACATGACAACTTTCCTCATAAGATAGCTGGCGATAGTGTAGATTTGAAATGGGAGTAAAAGATAATGATATCGAAACAAAATAGAGACTAATTGAGAGGGCAGGGGATATGATGGAGGGTGGATTTGAGAGGGGGAAAGTGGGAGTGGGGAGGAAATTATGGTTTATTGTCTGTAATTATGGACGCTGTTAATGAAAATTTTAAAAAAGGATGATGGGGCTGACTAGCTAGAAGGAAAGACAGTGAGTGGAAGAGGATTAACCTGTCAGCACTGATGAAGGTCCTCCCAGGTCTTCTCCTGTATCTCCGGTCTTCCTGTCTCCTAGCAACTGAAAATAAGATTCAGATGAATCCCTGGGGTTCAGTCAGGACTGCCTGAGGATTCCAGAGTTGAACACTATGTGTTGGGTTGGTAAATAGGAAGGTTCCCTCTTGTTGTTTCTTCTGTGGATGCTGTGGGTCCCAGCAGAGGCTGGCCACTAGTCCATGGAGCTAGGTGGGCAGGATGTGAGGTGGTGAGAGAAATGAACTCTCAGGATACAGCCGTCGGGGGCAGAATGAGCAGATCGTTTATTGTAAGTGCAAAGGTCATATATAGTAGAAGTCAGGGGAAAATCAGAGGCAGGGGCATCATCAAGAGATTTGGTTGGGGCAGGGTGGTCTGTGGGCATCTCACGAGAGGATAAGCAGGGCTAGTAACCTGTGAATGCATAATTTGCATAGATAAGTTGAGAGGTTTGCTCAGCACTGAGTGGGGGGAAGTACGTGATTCTGGTCCTGGGTTCGATGGTGGCAGCTATGGAGGAACTGTCACCTATCATCCAGTACAGCTGGGGTGAGAACACAGGCTCACTGTGGCTTGCCAGGGGCCCCAGAGTTTTCTAGGACCAAGGAGGAGTGTGGTGAAGCACCTTCCAGGTCTCAGCGAGTCAGAGACTTTACCGGGGCTTCAGACTGTATCAATTCCCTTTATGTCCTCTGTGCTTCTTAGCAAGGTCCCACACCCTCTAATCTGTCATGGGTGAAGCCCTTGGTACAGATTAAATGATATCATCATACCAAGACTTCTAACA